>PNEQ01088824.1:0-21596 GCA_003012365.1 Medauroidea extradentata | reverse complement strand
TTCGCTAGGACTAACCATAGTCGAGATAAACATGAAAAACAAAAAACATGCACACATTTTGGCACACCCTGTAGTTGGCTCCTCTCGCAGACTCCAGGACTTTTGGTATATTGATCTCCAAACACCTCCGAACACATCCCAAAAGTCGAAAAAACTCCGCACGAAAGTCTGTCTAGAAACCATTCATTGACTGGACTATTGCTCTGATTTTCAAAATGTAAATTACCAGTTTATAGAAACAATTCACAACCTCAATACTGTATTTTATATCTGTGTGTGTGAGCCAACATAATTGCTAACAATTTCTTTAAAATTTAAGATATTTTTTTAAAGTTTCCAAGAATCACCTTGCAAAATCTGGGTCTGATTATGTACTGTCGATACCTCGGGCATGTACGTTGTACTATATTATCTACTTTCTGATATTTATACTGTGTATTATCACAAAGTTTACATATATCATAATTCAAAATTTTAGTAAAAAAAAAGTGACTGTCAAGGTTATGCACATTCCACATGATGCGCAGTCACGTACACTGCATTCATAAAATACAGTAGAATCTCGTTATAGTGAACACGGAAATAGCGAAAACATTGTTTTAGCAAAGTTTTTTTGAGGAACCGCCAAAAAATCACAACAAAATTCCATGAAAAATGTGAATTTTATGAGTAGAAACATGTATGGTGAGTCGTGTGAAGCAGGCTTGCAGCGAGATTCGTGACCATGTGAAGCAGGCTTGCGGGGACGTACGTGACCTTGTGAAGTAGGCATTTGTTATCTTGACAGCCAGATGCACTGATTACCTCCACCCCTCGCGCCACCACACCTCCCCAAACCCAGACCGTCCGCTGGCACTGTCACGTGAGTCATGCCTGGGCATCTTTCTTCCCTCCCCAAGCATAAACGCGTGTTGTTCTAAAAATATAATTGCACGCTTTATTCCCCTACCCCTTTTACAACCCAGGTGACAGTTGTAATCATGCTATCAACCGTGTGTAGTTTCACATACAGCTTGCTTTTCTGATTTTATTTATTGATTACAATTTTGGATATTGATATGCGTACAGTCGTCGGCAACGTGGCCGGGCGTATCAGCCCGTTGCTCTGTCACTTGGGCCTAGATCCTGTGTGTGGTTAACAAGAAGAGGGTTGCTCGGATACTCGCACAAATGACAGTTCAATAAGAATACATGTCTCTCTCCCTCCCTCAACCGGCTTGTACATAAAAAACCACTGCCAGCCAGCAACACATGACCGGTGAGGGGAGGGGGGCGAGAGATAAAAAGAGGAAGGCTCAAATGCTGTCAGGCACTCCCAAAAAGCTTCTGCTCAGCTAAGATGACGACATGGCTATTTGGAACAAGAACTGCGTGTTCTGACTGAATAACGGCGGATATATGCTGTTTCTTCACTAAGAATAATTGCAGCCGGCTGTGCTATACCTGGATACACACACACACCACGCATACATAAGAAATACCTCTGGGAGATATGATAGTGCTGTCTCTTTCCCTTACACACGCACCCACACAACTACTCGTGCTTATCTCTGCTTAGATTGCTACAGCTCATATTTACTCCGCAGACCTTCAGCTTCTTTTGATAAGGAGCAAGGACGGCGGATAATAGGAAGCATTGGCGTTACCGTCTCCTCTGTCAGTGGATTTGCTGTTCTGATTCACCTTCTTGCTCACACAATCGGCCGAAAATGTTTTTATCTTTTCGTTTAGTGGCAATTTCAACATTTACTTTGCATAAATTATAAATTATTATTTAACACACTAAAGGTCCCATACATTTGAGCGAGAAGCAATAAATTGTTGCATTGTTAAAGTATCGTACATACAGTCAGGAATAGCGTGGGAACATGAGTAAGTCATCTTTTTTTTTTACTTGGAACGAGTCTCGACAGCTGAAGGTGAATAAAGAAAATTAAATTTGAAAAAAAAAAATAAAAAATCACTGGTGGTGGGCCGTGTGTGAAAACGAGCATGTCTAGCTTTAGCACTGCTTTTCAACGAACTGTCTATCTACATTTGGTAACGCTCACGTAGGTCAGACATGTTTTCTGTTGGCACACTGCCGGAATAACATCACAAACTTGTGACCTTGCTCAAAGTCAATGAGTACACATGCGTCCACTTCTGTTACAATGTAATTGGCTTCGTACTTAACTTTGTGCCGCCACCGAACACAGTTCATGACTAGCGCGAAAATAAAGCAACTACCAATGTTGGCGTCGCTTATTTTTGCTGGCAGATAACACTAGCATTAACTGCCCAACAGACAAGTGAACAATTACATTCACCTGTTCAAGTTGATTTTTTTGTCTCTCGGGCATGCGCACAAATTATTTGACGCATGCCACAGTGTGAAAGGACACACAGAATTATCATCTGAGCATGCATGCTAAAATAAATAAATAAACTGCTACGCTTGTCAAACTGATTACATTGGTCTGCAGCGGTCGGTAGTGTAATTACGTTGACTGCCGGCGCGTTCACTTTTGCCGTGCACCTGCACAGGCGAGACACCGTTGAGGCGGCCCAGCGATAGATAACCATATTTGACGCAGCGAAATTTTTGGCCCGTTTTGAATTAGCGAATAGTTGCACCCATACTTGTTGGATATTATTGTAACCAGCACATACTTACCTGTTAAAATAAACCTATATTACCTTAAAATATCGTACTACTTTGTAATTAAATAAGATTAAAGACAGTTTTAATGCAATTTTTGGGTTTAGGGGGTCAGAAACGGCCAAATTCGGCTATAGCGAAGACACGGCTATAGCGAAGTTCGAACCCAGAACCGTGACATTTCGCTATAACGAGACTCTACTGTAGTGCATCAGTTGTGTGCCACACACGCAGCGCTGAAGAAGAAAAAGTACTATGTAACCATTATACAAAAATATTTATTAATATTTCAGTTACATAGACAGTTAAAACTATTGGTGCAACAATTAGTATATGATATAATATGATACATAAAAAATACTGTAAAACCACCCCTGAATTATGATCCTAATCTCGGTGGGTGAGGGGGGAGAGGCACGATGGTCGAGGGGTTAGAATTCTCACCTCCCACCTAAGCAATCCGGACTTTCTCATGTGGGAATTCTGTCAGACAATGTATTTGGTCAGCAGATTTTCTCAGAGATCTCCCGTTTCTCCCGCCCCTTCAGTTCGGCACTGCTCCATACTCACCTCATGTCACCCCTCACCTGCACTGAAGACTTCAATGTTAAGCGCTGACCAAAATCTCTCTCACCCTATTCTCTGGAACGACGAAGGGTCATTATAGAGGTTTTACTGTACTACCTCAGTGTCATTATGTATAATCAATTGCAAACTATGTGTTACCACCATGTTTAACATACAGTAGAACCCCAATTAAACAAAATACAATGGGATCCGAAAATGTTTAATCTAAAGCAATGTTTCGTTAAATCAGACCAACCCTCCCCCCTCCGTAAAAATGTTAAATCCTCGTGCATGTTTTGTCAGAATTTAAGATAATTTTAAAAAACTATATTGGTTCAAAACAATAACAAAACACATTTACTGTCGAAAAGTAAGCCACAGCCATGAAAAGAAAAAAACTGATGAAAAAACTTCAAATACTGTCAGTGCAATGCTCGGCGAGAGTGTGCATAGTGAGTTAGGCCGCCCTTGCGCGCCATCATCACGTGAGAAGTGATGACTAACATCGCCCTAGCCGTCAATCTTTTCGTCTCTTCTCAGCCCGCTTCACCAACAAAATTAAGAAAATTCCAATACAGTGAAAGTCCGTTTTAACGAGTACGGGCTATAACGAAAAATCCGCTATAACGAAAGATTTAATTGGCACCGTCAGTTTCCCGGTATGTTATATGGTTAAATAATTTGGCTATAACAGATGTACCGCGGGCCCATTTTCGCTATAGCGATAGCTTACTTTACTGTAATTTTCCTCAAAATCAATTAGAAAACGTATTATTTCCTTTTAAAAAACGTGAAACGGCTTCGGAGTTTTCTACGCGTAGCGCAAATGACGCAAAGCAGGTGCTGCGGCCGACATGGCCGCGTCGCACAAGGTGGGGCCCCAGAACGAGCATGGCTAGCCTCGCGCATGCTGCGTGCCGCGCTGCTGAAATGCCTAGCGACGTGAATGAACTTGGCTCCAAATCGCTCTGCGCATCGTTGTGCGCAGGCCTTTCCACCTCCTACTGCCCACTCCACCCCCTCCCTTTTGCATCACTGTGAAAGTTGTTTACGTTTAGTAGCTGCAAGCGCTGCAAGATAAGCCCTTATGCGTTAACGTTGTTTTAGTCGTGTCGCTAGGTTATAGTCACGACTGCGGCCTGCCTTTGGTAGCACAAGCGGAAACACTAACAAAATATGGCGTAGTTAAAAAAATTTAGTGAAGAATTTATTTTTTTTTGTCAACACTACACAAAAGCCTGATCAAAGATCGTACTAGGAAGTACTGTAGTGTAGTCAGTGAATTACAATAACGGGCTGCGGGCTTAATTTGTGACTACGCAGCGTAATTATTTTATTGTAAACCTAAAAAAAATAAAAAAAATTAGTACTGTATATTGATGAAGCGCACATTTTTTTCCACATAAAACTGCAATGCAAAATACGGTAACTGTCACAATGATCGCTAACTGAGGGGGAGGAGTCTGCGCAGATTATTATTCCTACGTAGGAAAAAGGCACCTAAACAATAACTCATGTTAAGTTAATTCAAGAATCTGATTATTCAGACGATTTTAAAGTGTTAATAAAATTGACGTGTAAAGCATTTATGGGTGCCTAACTAATGGTGTCAAACTCAAGCCAGCATCTCAAATGTTAATACTGTAGGGTTAGAAGGGGCGGAAATGGGTGTGTGAAGGCCAGCCCACTGGCTTTGTGTGGCAAGAGTCCCACTCCTCTCTCTCTGATTTCTCACAATGCGGTCGTGTTGAGAGTTCCTGGAGCAGGGGAGGGAAAGCCAGTGCCTAGTGCGTGCGCATGGCGAGTTGTGGCCCGTAAGTGGGCATAACTCGCCTCGCGCGCGCACGGAGACTGGAGAGTTTTGTGTACGGTACATCGCGCGGGTCTAAGTAAATGTGTTTTCGGAAGTCTGACTGCAGTTGTACGTGTCACGTGTTTCAATGAAGCCGTATTTTCTCCATTTCAGGATGGACAAAAAACGGAAATCTCTTGAACTGTCAACGAAACTAAAAATTATTCAAGAATGTGAAAATGCGTCCGTCAGTAGGAGTGAAATTGCTAGACGCTATGGATTAACACCATCTACATTGTTCACCATTTTAAAAAATAAGGAGAAAATTCAGTTGGTGGCTGTTAAGGATTGTGCACCTGGAAAAACCAATAAACTTCGAGCTGCAAAACACATTGATCTTGAGGAAGCATTGTTTACTTGGTTTTCCCAAAACCGTGCACACGGCATTCCGGTTGATGGCGCAATGTTGAAGGCTAAAGCTGTGCAACTAGCTTTACAACTTAACATTGATGATGAAGACTTCAAATGCAGTGATGGTTGGCTGAACCGATTTAAGGCTAGAAGAGGTATATCATTGCACAAAATTTGTGGGGATTCGGAAAGTGTCATAAAAGAAGCCGTCAACAGTTGGCAACCTATTCTTACATCAATATTGGATAGGTACAAACCCTCCGATGTGTAAAATGCCGACGAGTCTGGTCTCTTTTATAATTTGCTGCCCTACAGAACTTTGGCAGTAAGAAACGACCCTTGCAAAGGGGGAAAGCGCAGCAAGGAGAGGCTGACTGTGCTGTGCGCAAATATGGATGGGAGTGATAAGTTAAAACCCTATGTAATAGGGAAGTCCAAAAAACCCCGTGCTTTTAAAGGTGCACGCAACATTCCGTGCTTTTATGAAGCAAATAAAAAAGCATGGATGACGTCACAACTATTTAAAAAATGGCGGCACAGCTTCGACGCCAGAAAAGGCGTAAAAAATTGTAAAGTGGTTTTGTTTGTTGACCGTTGCCCGGCACATCCTGACATTAAATTGCAAAATGTGGAGTTGGTTTTCCTACCCGCTAACTGTACTAGCGTTTTGCAACCCCTGGATCAGGGCGTTTTTAATCTATTAAAACGTGAGTTCCGCAAGCAGCTAGTGAACGCAGTTATGAGGAAACTCGCTGCCGGGAAAACCATGTGCAAGTGGAACGTGTTGGAGGCAATTAGGGCACTGGCAGGTTCATGGGAAAACATTACGCCCGAAGTGATTGCTGCGTGTTTCAGGCACGCAGGTTTTCTCAACAATCCTGATGATGCTGCTACTTCGTCAAAAGAAGCATTGCCTGACAGTTCAGCAGACGAACCTAGTGTTTGGCCTTCTGTTGCCGAGAAACTAAACGTATCGTGCACTTTTGAGGAATTCGTCACGATAGATAATCATGTTGACGTGTGCGGGGAAATGACGGACGCCGAACTTGTTGATCTTGTCACTAGTCAAGATGACGCCGTGTCGGAGGAAGATGACAAGAATGACGAGCAAAGTGACATAGCTGTGCCGTTGCAAGCATCGGTCATGGAGGCACTTGACATCATCAACAGCTTCTACCAGCATAAAAATGCTTCGACACAAGATATGATGCATTTTCAAACGGTACAGGCATTTGTTTTGTCGGAAAGTATAGTGAAAGCCAAACAGACATAATTGATTCGTTTTTTAAAAAGAAGGAATAAGTTTTAATTGTTTTGTGTAATTTCCCAAGGTTTTGAAGTTGTGAATTTTTTTCCTTGTGTTTTTAGTGAATTGTTTTAAAAGTGATTTTTTTAATTTTATTAGTGTTGTTCGCCAACTTTTTTGAACAGAGATTAAATTTAGTTTTAATGTTATTTCACTATTTTTATGGGTATTAACGTAACATATGAAATAATGTAAACATGAAAGTTGAGTGAAATTTAGGTTAGCAAATTTTCAAAACTTCGCAACTATGCACGCGAGAAGATCGACTTGAACACAACATCTCTTGTAAACCAGCTGCGGCCGGTGCGGCACGCAGCGGCGTGACCTTGCTTGACCCCACCCGCTCGGCCACAGAAATCAGCTGTGCGCATAGCTACAATGTGCGTCACGGTCGCAAGTCCCGGCGTATCATGGCCGCACATTTCATATTTTCGCTGATAGTAAATGCTGGTATATCTTAAAATTTTAGTTAATTAAGTTTTATGTTCATTTCTTTTACTTTTGCTGTGAATTTACACAGTAAAAAATGTGCCTTCACATAATACATGAACAAAATGCTGTATAAGTAATTTTTTTTTATTTTTTGTTTATAACATAAATTCGTTATAACATAAACTTTTGGCGCCGTTATAAATTTACGTTATAACGGACTTTCACTGCAATAAAAAATAGTAAAAAATTTTTTTTAAAATTAAAAATGAATTAAAAGATTGCAAGACAACACTAAATAATACAGTATATACTCGTGTATAGTGCGCCCTGGTGTATAATGCGCACCACGATTTTTGCAACAAGTTCCAGAGAAAAAAATTTATGTGCCTTGCTAGAATGTAAAAAATCACGGGAGTAAAAAATCGTGAAGCAGCTTAAGGGAGGCTATAATGTATTTGCTAGGGTGGAGGAGGAGGGAAGGAAACGTGGTTAACAAAGAAAAGAGAGAGGAAAGATGACTCACAGTGGCTAGAGTGTGATGGCCAAGAGGATGCATATGATGAGGGTAGGGAGGGGTGGATTGTCATGTCGGCAGCTATCTCTAGATAGCCTGCCAAGGTCGCAAGCAGCCTGCAGCAGGCTCACATGCGCCTGGACAATACTCACCCTTCCCCACTCTTACTGTGCTGTGTCCTGTCTGCTGTTTCCAGCATCACCCCCCGCCACCCACCACTCCTACAAACGAGATAACGTGCCATGACAGCAGAGCAAGTTTGCCTTTTTTATTTACTGTCTGACACACCCTAGAAGAAAGAAAGGCTCAGGAATGCGGCAGGGGGTGGCTACAAGCAGAGGATTGTATGGCCCCAACAACCACCCTGCCTTGCTTTCCCTCTCCTGGGAGAGGAGGGGGGGAGGGGAAGAACAGTGTTATCCTTTTTTTTATTCCTTTCTTTCCTCTCCTTGGAAAGATGGTTATCACGAGATGTCTAAATTAACTTCACATATTGCTTCCGCCCACCCACGAACTTTCCTGCCACGGCAAACAAAAAAAAACGATATTAGCAGCGACAGTTACAGCAGAAAAGAGATGTGGAGGGGGTAGAGAAAAAGAAAAAGAAGTGTAGTAATGGTGGAACCAGGCGGTGAGAAACATTCTCTCTCTGCCTCCCACACTTGACCAGTTTACAACTCAGCCTTCTCTCCGCACCCCAATATTTCTCCTGGCGGCTTTTTTTTCTATTTTCCGTCTATAGTGCGCACCCCTGAAATTTTATCAGTTGCTTTGGAATAAAAGTGCGCATTATGAGTAAATACGGTAATTAAATACACGCGGCGGCGGTGGAGGCCACTTGTAGCTTGTATGCAGCAGCGCTTGTGAAGCAAGCTCGTTGGTTTGCTCGCTAAAATTACTTTGCACTCGAGCATTTTTTAGCATCCGATAAACAAATTATTCATGTTTACGGTAGTAAATTCATTGTAAAAATTTTGCATAAATAATATTACATAAGTTTTTTATAAATTAGCTTGTTTTATCATGGGACGCGAATGTAAATATAAACACGCTGCACACCACAGCATTCTATCGGTAATAAAATTAATCAAGACAGCATGCTGCACTGCAGCACATTCTAACGGAGACGCGAAGCACTATCTGTGAATTGGTTCCAGCGCTGTCCACCTGCGCACTGTAAAGACTGGGTACCTAGATGCTCGTTCACTCGCCAGCTGCCAGAATGAGGATCTAGGTGCGCACTTGTTATGCAACACAGCGGTGCTCACTCAGCCACACCCGCGCGTGTGCATCTCAAAATAACTTCCGCGGCCAAAGTTTTCTACTAATTTTAACTTTTTTTTTTTTTTCTTGATGGATGGTTTTAGCTTTCCTACTGAGAAATAAGTATATAATGCGGTCGGTGCTAGTATTTTTATAGGACTTAAATGACAGTTACTATTCCATTTTATCAAAGTCACTTAGCTATTTAACATATTTTTTTGTTATTTTTTTAAGGTTCATGAAAATCCTGTCGGTAAATCGCTGTTTTCATTATTTCTGAGTTTGTTAAATCGGGGCTCTACTGTAATTAATCTTGAAAACACTTACCTGGTGGAGGGGTGAGCACACGTTTGTTTTCTTTGCACCAGCCAACATGATGTATGTACGGTGATGATTGATCTGCCCAGTAATCAAACTTAGAATCCAGATTGTCAAAGTGAACTAAGATGCGACTGTCCAGCAAGTTAGCAACTGTAGCGACCCGCACTACTGTTACATTCTTCCGGTCCACTGCCTCGAGCTTCATTCCCATACGAAATGCATTGGGACAAATAGACTGCAACACAACATCCAATATATGATAACAGTGTTACAACCAAATTACTAATACCAAATATTGTACTGTAAGACTACATATTTACATCTAGAGTAATGCCTACTGCACACTGACTAATTCTTGAACAAGAAAGAGAATACTAACTACGTATGTATATAAAGGTGAACACCAGGTACAGTACAGTAAGTAAGCTAGTATAGAACATTCAGATAAGATGGTACAACAGTGCAAATATAACAGCATGCTAGGCTGAGTAGACAGCTCATTCATTGGGGTAGCTGTGCAGTAGTTATTAGCATGAATTTCTACATTGAGTGTAGTATCATGCTGGCATGGGGATGTCAGGTGGTGCAGTGGTTCTATACTCCATCCATTCTAAGGTTGCAGCTAATTCATACAAGTGAATGCCCATAAAAGGTTTGCACTGCGTAAATTTAACTTGAAATATTGAATAAATACAAATAACTGTGTTACAGCACACTCAAAATTTGAGTGATCAAGATATGATTCAATTGATTTGATTTAATTCGTTAGCAATTTGTATTTCTGCTGCAACCTTAGAGTGGACAGAGTATAGAGGTGGTGTTAGTGGACCCTGCGGTGCTGGTGCTAAGGGCCATCATGGAACAGTGATGAGGAGTCGCACAATGGTGCTTGATGATTAATAGGTACCAGACAACTGGTATCTTTAAACAATTGGCTCAGTAAGTATGGCTCACTCCATTCAAGTTCACCTTTTCTCCTGTTTTTGGGGCAGAGGTCAGCTCTAGTTCTGCAAGTTTAGTCACCCTGGACTGCATCATGTCTACTCACCTCTGTCTCTTTTAGTTAAGAAGTATGTTGGGGTCTTCTCAGAGAGCTGGCTGGGATTGTGTAGGTGTTCCAAGGTCCACATTCCGCGAGTTGTTCTCTCTCAGTGTCTGTGGTTCCTGGTTCTACCTGTTGGAGTCCTCATGCTTTGTGATTTGACTCAAGTCATCTCTACGCACCTTTTTGTCTTTCCTTGTTGACTTCGCACCAAGTAGCTGGTCTGCTGTATCCGCTTACACTTTCTCACCAGGCCTCTCCAGCGTGACATCAGACATTCACAGAAATTCCTCTCCTTGCCCACAATGGGTACATATTTTGTAGATATGGACTCTTAAGCATAATATTGTGGTGGGTGGTTTAACCTGGAAGTAATCTTTTGTAGACACTGCACTTGTCACTCTAGTACTTCATCTGTAACTGAATCTAGATGCTTGTGCACAGTCCTCTCCTGTTCATTCTTTGCCCTCCTCTTCTGTACGAGATTCTTCTGGTCAAGAAACTACTGTTCAAGGCAACTACTGTCCAAGAAACTATTGTCTTCACACAATCTTGCTGCGAGTGTCACACCATGATCTTATAAACTGGCCTTGTAAACACAACAGAGCTTTGGTGATGTGGTGATTTTTACATATTTTCAGCTGCAGAAGTTTTTTCATCTCCTGATTGTGCTTTTCCACAATATTTGATTGAGAATAATGCACCTAGGTAGTGTGGGGAGCAATTTATAGGTCACTATGACACCATTTCCATTTTCTGCCCATCAAAGTAAAAATTCATTAGCCAGGATGTCACACACTGTTGTGGCTCTCACATGTTAATATTGAAAATGCCTTCACCAGAATGTCTGTCACTACATTAAGATGTTGCTTGTCTATTTGTGTCCATGGGTATGATCCCATTATGCCCTAACATCAGGTCTTGAAACATAGTTTTTGTTCAAGGTGGCATATGTAATTCTGTCCCTTTAGTTCAGCAACCTTTCTTAACCTGGCACTCTCTATAAGTGAACACACACACTCGAATATCATAGGCTATGTCAGAAAAGTGTAAATACACCCTTCCATTCCTACGAGCCTGTTCGTGTCCCGGATGTCTAGCCTGAAAATAGTCATGTAGCACAACTTCCCTAGCTCCTAGCGATATATACATAAGACAATTTTCTCCCATGCCTGGTGGGCATTCTTGGATGAGGTAGTAGTAATAACCAGCATATTTTCCTTCAACCTGCTTGTGCACTGTTCATCAGACATGACGTGTGCTTGACGTAATTACCTACTCTATCCACTTCTTGCATCAATGTGGTATGTGGCTGAGGCTGCATGATTTAAGCTTGGCGTTCCACGCTAAATAGTGTTTAATTTTTGGTTTCATACAATAAGGGTGTCCACTCTAACTACTGTTTGAAATTCCCTGACATTTTCCTGATAACTTTATATTTTTCACTGATGCAAAAATATTAAAAATATGATGTCCATTTAATGCGGAACATACACAATTTTTTTTATGTTTTAATTCAATTCCGCAGGTATTTTTAAGCAATAATCACATTTTCCTTTTAATTTCTGTGTGTTGATTTAAGTGCAGTCAGCAAAAAAGTAACGTAATCCAAAACCTACCGAAACGCTCAACTTCAGCATGGCGCCTGCTGTGACGTCGTCTGGCAAAAATACAGCCCGCTTACTGCCTACCGCCCATAGCAGTCTTGCATACATCGCGAGAAGTATGACAAAAAGTTAAAGTAATCTTGACTTGGTGCAAAACGAGAGCTATGCACGTCTTATATACTACATAAGTGTTCCTATACACCCTTAAAAACACTCGGGGAGTTATATGTTCCTGAACGAAAACGTGAAAAATTTCGGAAACCAATGGATATACATTATTTAGCGAAACTGTGGATCATCACTACAATTATTTATGTTTTTGTCTTCAATATTTGTACATAATATTTTGGAGGTAGGTTCTATACACGATATTTCCGCAAATTTTAATTATTACTGTAAGTTAAATGTAACCCGAATGACCTAAACACACACTAAGCACTCTAGGCATTTACGAGATACAAGTGAAACCAAGTAGAAAAACTTCAACTCTAGTCAGTAAGAAAATATCCTGCGTGAAGTTGCGTGTGTCCAGAAAGTAAACCAAACTAATAGCAAGCACGACATTGATTGCAACCTGACTAACCTCTGGTAACCGAGCATTCCATACATGTCATCTAGAATACCTAAACTCAAGTAGGTTACATTTATAAATGCCTTTAGTAGCTCAGAAGAAAGAACAATATCTAATACATAAATGTTAAGTTAAAGGCAATCATTGAAATATTACAGTCAAGAGTAAATAACTTGCACAGCATTTTAGAAAATACAAAAAATTCTTGCATTGCATTATGTGAAGCCTTACATAGTTTGAGGTCAACCGGTAGACAGCAGCAGCATGGAAGAACCCAAATAGTTCCAGAAGTCACAGTAGGTAGCAGAACACAATAAAAATGCACTAATTTGGTATATACAAATTGGAAAGCCTAGCAGATATTGTTTGCAATTCAGTTCCCATCAATATATATTACAAATACGTACAGTTATAAGATATTCCAAGTTTGAGTTAACGTTCGTAGTTAGTAAATACATTTTTTAAAAAAGATAAACATTTGGCGTTATTATCAAAAACATAGCAACGAACCTTTGCACTCCTATCCAGACAAATTTTGCATTTATTAGTTTATTTATCCTATTCTCAGGTAAGGAACAAAAGAGTAAGTCAGAAAATTTACAAAATAAGATTAATTAATTAAGTGAGAGGCAAACAATTGAGCCGAATCGTTAGAAAAAAGAATCAGTTCAGATTTTGGAAGCGTCATGTAATAGGCTACACAAAAATGTCTTTCAGAGTAAAATCTTACGTGAACAGGCTAGTGATTTTTTAAACTATAATTAACATGTTAAGTACAGTATCGGAGGATGACTACTATTTTCGTGTGAATCTCACGCCACGATCACATTTCACGGCTATAAATACGACCGTGAAATGGTTCAAAGCATTAGCTACACGTAAGTCAAGTAGATTTGTATTAAACACATATTCTGTAGCACAATTCACCACTACGATAAATATCCACCGTACTACATGCTTAAAGGCTTCAACACGAACATGTTGTGGCTGCAAGTATACCGACACTGTAAACAACGTAACTGGCCTTGCCTCAACTAGGAAAACATGACTTCCCGCCAAGCGATTTTCGCCATGTGACGTCAAACCAACCACAGAGTGTTCTCATCCCGTTTGAAATTTTCTAAATTTCTTACATTTACAGCATATGTTTTTTTTTACATGTTATGCATTGTTTTAAGTCTCGGCATTAAGTACACAAGTTAAGTGCTGGTAATGTTTTTAGTTAAATACCCTACACATGCATGTTCCCCATTTATCGAAGGCAGTTACCACACTCTAAACAGATACACTTAAATGAAAATAACAAATTCATACACAACTAAATTAAGTACAAATACAGGACAATTACAATTTTTAGTTTTGGAGAGACTTTATTTTACTTTCAAAAAAGGTTCTTCAGCAGTGTCCAAGATTCTCTTTTTCTTCTCATTCAGCTCCTTTATCTTTATCATTAATGGTTTCTTCTAATTTTTTCTAATAAATTTGCTTCAGTCGCAGTTCTTTGATTTTCTGGTGCTTCAAAATACTGTGAGCAGTTCTGGCACTGTGTATGAGCTTCTTGGCCACCACCACATTTTCAATTCCACATCTAGCAGTCACTCCATCATGCACTTGTTGCAGCCCAACTAGAGATTGTTCATGGATATTCTCTACAAGAAGTTCTTTATTAATGGAAAAACCCCTTCTCTAATGCAGCATTCCCATGAGAAATAATAAAAATCACTTTAAAAATTTGGGCAACTCTTAACATCGGGGAAGCTGGGTAGAATATTCTGCATCCAAAAGTGATCTACTCTGTCTACAGTTTGAAAAGACTTACCTGCACCAATGAAAATATCAATACTACTTACAGTCCTAAACTCCTTTTGATTTGTATCTGCTTGAATACCTGATATCCAGTTGAGTTCTACAAATGTATTCAAGGTGATTGAGAGATGTACACTTCAAATTGCAGACTGCTTGACTAAAGCAGGATCAAAACAAGAAATTTGTATTGTAAGTTTATGCTTCAAGGGTGACTGTTCCAATAATTTGTGGAACAAAATAGTCACGGCACTGAAACAATCTTGATGGAATTCCAATACTTCATGTTCATTGACTCTTTGGCAGTTTCATAAAGTTAATTTTGTGGCATAACCTAAATCAATTTTGTTTGTAGATAATTTGTTAGCTTTCATTTGTAGATCAAGTGTTGCCACATTTGATATGGATTCAGTGATTTCAGGTTTCACAATTCTGGACATTACCGTTTTCATTGTCGAAAGAAATGATCCATACACAAATGGTTCACATTTTCGAGCCATGTGACCTCACTGTTGTTAATGGAAATACATTTGAACTGGAAAATTGCACATAATCAGCACGTCTAGCAGGCACATGGCAAAACAAGTCTCGAAGGGCTCTTAAGAATTAAATAATCCCCAGCTTGTCTTTTTTATCGCTACCTTGTAAGAATTGTGCAAAGTAGACAGTCTACACTTCCTTAAATTGAGTATGGTTCTCTTAACAGGATCACCCTTTAAATAAAGTTTCAGATCTTGAATAAATTTTTTATTTACACTTGGGCCATCCATTGATACATACACCAGTTTCTTAACATCAAGCTTACCCAATGCAATTAAGAACTCATCTGGCAAATCAGCAGCAGTTGCATGTCCAAGAAAGACAGACCCATAATAGGGAGTACATATGTATGTACATACTTCATTTTCCTTGTTTGACCAGAATCTAACCATCACATACATTTGTCCTTTCTCGTAATCCTTATCGAACATTTCATTAAATTCCACAACAAAGTGTTCACACTGACTGCACATATCAGATTTCTCCATGAAAATATGGGGGTAGCCCATAAAATATAGTGTAGCCTATTATGGTTTTATGCAACTTGACTTTTGAAGCAATTTCTGAAGCAGGGACCATAAGAGGAAACAACGCCACACTAGACACACTGCCACGCAGTGAGCAGTGTTGTAGTGGGGGCGGAGCGGGGCGGTGCAACGCTCCGCCACTGCTCTTGAGGCAGGAGCGGAAGCTCCGCCACTGTTCTCGTGAAGAAAAAAATGTGTGTGGATGTATGTAAATATGTATATGTATACATATGTGTGTGTGTGTGTGTGTGTAAGCCTGTTTATGAGCGCACGTGTCTTGTTTTTATCTCTTATCTCCGCTCTCCCATAATTTACTGTGCTTTTAACTCAATATCCGTAGGTCCTATATATATTTTCATTGCTCTGTTACGAAAATGAAACGAATATGTAATTTGGTACGATGCATACATTTTATTGTACGCGACTGCACTGCTTTTCTTTTTAGCCGTATTATGTTCTATGGACAACGATAACGAGGCTTCTCTATGGCCACGTGCAGCCTGTCAAGTCATTTTAAAAGAAAAAGGAAACTTAAAACAAAAGATACTACGAACTTTTATTACGACCTTTATTTCAATTTTTATCGAATAGCAGCGCCATGCACCCCCTCACGAATTGTGCATTACTTTTTTATTTTTAGGATATTTATGTGGAGAAAGAAGAATGTTGGTACACCATGCGCAGTGAAATGAGTTGAAGCAGTTATGCGGCGTAGTCAGGCGTAGCTTTGTGAGTGTTATTCAGTGATTCTAGTAAATTAAACACTGCGTCTGTGTGAACTGGCTACATTTCTAGTTCAGTTACGTTTTTTTTATTCCGTTAGTTTGCGCACTTTAGTTGACTGTGGTTCAATGCTCTGATTTATAGAGTACTTAAGTAATACCGTAATGGAACTAAAGACGAAACAAAAGCAGTTAACATCTTTCTTTTCTCGCGTCGTTCCTGGTGATTCAAAAATCTCCTCTAGTGATGCCGATACGTCTATCTCAAGCACCTCAGTTCTGTTAAATCAACCAAAAGACACGCCTAGAGACGATAACGAACTCACAAAGAAGGATGAAGATAGTTCCTATGTGGCTGGTGTGACTGCAAGCAATGTTGACGGCGGGGGATTGCAACAATGGCCATATGTTTGGAACGAAAGACATGTGGTCAAGAAAAAAAGAAGCTTTCCCGTGGATTGACTGCAGGCAAGGTAAGATAGGCTGCAAAGTATGCTCTGAGGTGACTCAGTTAGGTGCATTCAAAAAAGAATGGATTGCTATTGCAAATGAATGGCGTTCATATTCTGTGAATTATTACGGATCTAACCGATCAGATCAGCTTAAAACACTGAGGAAGAAAATAATCGAACACAAACAGTCTAATGCTCACAGTATTGCACAGACCATTGTTTAAACATCTCAGAAATAATCAATTCAAAATGTTTGTGAATCTATTAGTGAAGCTCAGCATGAACCAACCAAAGCAATATTTAGATCAGTTTATTACATTGCGCAAAATGATCGACCTTATAGTGACCAATTCGGTTTGGTTGAGCTTCAGAAGCTAAACGGTGTAAATGTTGGTGTAGGTTTACATTCTCGATATAGTGCTGTTGAAATTATAGAACATATTTCTAAAGAAATGTAGGAACGGATTATTAGACAAATAAAATGTGTATCTGGGAAAATATCAATTTTAACTGATGAGTCGACTAGCCTAAGTTCAAAATCAGTGTTAATAGTTTATTTGAAATGTGAAATAAGCAAAGACCAGCCACCTTCGCATTTATTTTTAGATCTAGTAGAACTTTGTGATCAAAAGTCCGAGACAATTTTCCAGAGTTTATTACGTTGTCTTGACAAACACAGATTTAATAGTGAATACCTCAAAAATCATTCGGTAGGATTAACAAGTGATGGTGCTAGTGTTATGCTTGGAAAACACTCTAGAGTAGCTCAGAAATTTCTGTCCCAGTATCCTAATATAATAATTTGGCATTGTGTGAATCACAGACTTGAGTTAGCATTAGCAGATTCTGTTGATGAAGTAGCAGATGTGAATCATTTTCATATATTCATGGACAAATTATACTCTTTGTATAGTAGGTCCCCTATGAATCAACGCCAGTTAGCTGAATGCGCTGCAGAGCTCGACCAAGTAATGAATAAAATTGGCCGTGTTTTGTCAACTAGGTGGGTGGATAGTTCTTTCCTAACAGTTTCAGCTGTATGGTTTGGATACAGTTCTTTATTCAGCCATTTTTCAAAAGCCAAAGGAGATATGAATCAATCATCCACTGAAAGAAGCATGTACAATGGCTTACTGAAGCGATTTTCATCCGAGCAATTTTTACTCGATTTAGCCATAATGTATGACATTTTAGCAGAGCTAGCTATTCTTTCTGAGAATCTACAAAATAGAGATACTTCTATAGTGTATGCAGACAAGCTAATTAAGCGATACATCCGCTTCATTGAATCTCTCAAAGAGAAGACTGGTACTCGAACTTTAGAGGCCCAAATTGTGGTCAAGAAAGGACAGTTTTGTTCCATACCATTAACCGATAACACGAAAATGATTTCCATTAACCAGCAACAACTATTGTCTAGTGTAGCAAATAACTTGAAAAGGAGGCTGTTTACAACCACATCTAGCCATGAGTCAACGTCAGCATCATCTGAGACTCATACAAAGAACGCTCAGTATACAATCCTGTTGAATCAAATTAAAGTTCTTGACTGTGATCAATGGCCTGCTGATTTGCATATTGGGTATGGCGAAGAGGAGATACAGAATCTTTGTACAAGATTCCAACTTAATGAAGCCAAGATAAAAAATGCTTACTGGGATTATCTTGACAACAGTCGCTGTATTCCTAGAGAACTAAATTTGTTGATGAACTGCGTTAAACTGATTGCGTGTAGTTCAGCTGAGTGCGAAAGGGGGTTCAGTTTAATGAATATCATCCTTTCTCCTAGCAGAAACAGACTGTTAATACTACATGTCTCATCACTCATGTTCATCAAACTGCATGAACCCTCCATCAAAGACTGGAACCCTGAGCCTTACATTTCCACGTGGTTAAGATCACATCGTTCAGCAGAAGATACCAGAACCCGCGTAGCAAAAGGGCAACAACAAGATGCTGAAACAAATGTTTTTGCTTATTTATTGTAAACAGTGTTTAATGCCTTAATGCTTGCTTTTGGGGCCTTGCCTTTTGTATACGTAGTATTAAGTAGCAAGGTTACAATTTTTTTAACCTAAACTGAAGCAAATAGACCTACCAAAAATCTGTTTTGTAGTTTCAATAGAAACTATTTTTGCCATATTGGACAAGTTTTTCAAGTCACGGGATATTATGGTTAAGGCTCATTAGTTAACTAATGAAAATTTTATTGATTATATAATTAGTACTTTTATGTCTTCAAAAACAAATTAGACAACATAGTGAAAATCATTCTTAACAAAACTACCAAACTGGTTTTTGACATTGGCCGTCATTTACATTTCAAATAATTATCGTAGACGCAGAATAAACAGGAGATTATGGCATTATGTACCAATTGTGAGTGTGATCCGCTTGTGTTCATGTACAATACAGACATATAGAACATTTGTATTAACCTGAAAGTGAAATTAATTGGTTCCTCTACCATAATTACTGTCTCAAGCAGGAATTATTTCATTTGTACAGTGTAAATATTATGTATTGATCATTTTCATATGAATGTTTTAATAGTCCTATACTTGAAATTAAAAAAAAAAAATCACCCTTTATCTGAATTACAGCTCTTTGAATTAAAAAAAAAAAAAAAAAATTTAAACACTGGCAGTGAGTGATTTTGCATGACAGAATGCATACACCAAAGTATCTCTACTTTTGCAAAATTATATTTCAAATCAAATGAAAGATATGGTTTTAGTTCCAAATGTGGTGCAGTTTGCACAACAGAATGTGAGGAACAAGGTGTTGCTGTTTCTATCAAAGGAGAGTTTACACTCTGTGAATTGGACTTGGTGACAGTACTGAGAACAATTTTTGAACTCACTGAATTTTCTCTACAGGAGACAGCAGCTACATGTTTCTTTCTATCAAGTGGCTGCTGAAAACATGCTAACCCATGTCACTTAGTGCTATTAATGTTCTACATACTGTACAATAAGTGGGATACATATCTTTGGTCATAGGTTTCAACCATGAAGGAAAAGGTACCATCCAGCAACCATCTTTCATAAAATTTAGTTTTTCTGAATATTGCCATGTCTGAAATCTAAGTACAGTGAACCCTCGATAAATCGGACTAAAAGGGGGAAGAAGCTGTCCGAGTTACGATTTGTCCATGTTATCGAGGGGTGTCCGGGGAGGTGGGGTAATCAGTCATTAATCACAAGAAATGAGAAGAAATTAGTACGCTATCATTTCTACAAGTAAAAGAGGCTACAATAAATACTGTTTTGTACGTAACTATCGTATCAAGTTACGGGAGGGCCGCCATGCAGTGGGAAAATTAACGCTAACGTGGAGGACTATAAAAGAATGTCAAACCATGTTGGCAGTCACATCTTTATTTATTTTTTATGCTGCTACTTCTGGCTGATCCTTTTTTTTTATCTCTGAGCTAGAAGTTGGCACCAAGGCACCCTTCTATCACATAAAAGTTGTCTGGCTGGAGACAGCCAATGTGCGTGCACTTGTGAGAGAGATAAGAAATGATCGTTGGCGATAAGCTAGGAAGGTTGCGAACGGAAGTAGTCAAGGTCAACCGGTTCAGTCTCATGCAATACAAACACCGCACGTGACCACACGCATCTCACACAAGATGTTTACATTGAAAAATACCTTACATCCGTATGTCACAGCGTAGGGGCAGCAGCCAGCTGCTAGCCTGATAGTTACTCTACCCTCCTAGAAAGTTACAAAGGTACAAAAATAATTTTCCTCGTATACACGAATAAAAACGGTACTGTAATTAACAATCCTTCTGGGTCACTGTACATATGTGAACACATTTTAACTAGGGATGGGTCGAGTCGATTCTTCGATTCATCGATACCATCGATTCTTGCATGAGACTCGGAATCGAGTAATCGAACATTTGACACGTCGATTATCGATTCTATTTGCGCAGCCTGTAACCTTTTACGATACATATCGTCATTACAGCATTTGTTTGAATGCTATAAAATACACAGAGTAAAAGTTTTCGTTAAAATATTGTGACAAAACTTATTTAGATTGTATTAAAAGTTGTTTTGTAAATTACCGTTTACAAAGAAAGACGTTATATCTTTGCGATAACGTGTCCGCCATGTTGTAAAAATCGCGTGCGCCAGTTGTTCTCGGCGGAAACATCTTTTACTACGGCTTTGTTTTATGTACGCCTAAACGCCATGGAACTATATTTCCTAGTAAAATAGCAAGTATTTTAATTTGTAAACTGACTATTTACTATGTTTTTATGTTACTGCTTCAATTTATATTTAGTACCGTCCACAACATCAACACTAGCAGCCGCGTGTATTCGCCGCACACTACATACCTCTGCCTAGTAACATAAGTAGCGTGACAAAAAGTTAAAACATATTTTATACAAACGCATTTAACATAATTACTTGCATGCAAACCTGGTTGTTTCATCCAATTTTGACATGGTAATTTGAATAAAGGAACCGGGACACTGAATTCTTGTTTGACTAACGCCTTGATATTTTGTTAGGTTAGGCCTACTGGAACTGTGTCAACACATACGAAAGTCTAATTAACATTATTGTTAAACTTTGCAAGTGCGATTAAAGTGTAAATCTGTGATTTTTACTGGACGGAAACAAACTTATTTGTGGAGTGACGGATATTTCATGCGACCACCAGTTTTTAATTATTTATTTATTTATTTAAAGGCCTCTACTTTCACATTTATTATGTCTGATGTGTGGCACAATTTTCATATCGACCCGTTTAATGAAAATTACGCCGTGTGCAACAATTCTGCGTCTAAAATTTCGAGGGGTGGAAAATCAAAATCAACAACAAACTTGCTTAAACATTATAAGACAAAACATGTTCGTTCTAAACAAGTAAAACCAGTTGGAACGGGCTTTTTTACACCGGTTTTGAAACCTAGCCAACCTGCACAGAGCTCAGATGCATGTGCTCCAAGTACTTCAGCTTTACCTACAAGTCCTAACACCTCAGAAGCATCAGAAATGGAAACTTCTGGAGAAGTAAGTCCAGAGAAAAATACTTCAGAGATGAAATCTAAGCTTGTAAAAT
>PNEQ01088823.1:0-21595 GCA_003012365.1 Medauroidea extradentata | reverse complement strand
TAATATTTGTTTATAAATTTCCTTAATATAAATATGTTTAATCTTCATTTTCAAAGTTATTGTTAATTCCTTTGAACATTTAACCAATTCACTAGCAAAATAAAACGTACAATGTGAAAAAAATTAATGTATTCCAAAAATTACATTCGAGGTTTGCGAAAACATAGAACTTTTGTTTTCATTCAAAGGATGTCATGGAAGGACCAGAATTTCATTTTTTTTTGTATTGCAAGCCAATCCTGTTTCTAATAGTATAAAGCTTGGGTTCTGGTCGGTTATTTCATGTGAGGCTAGCGACACTTAAACCACACTTCGCTACTATAACTGACCATGAAATCTATTTTTTATTCAATTAATCCAATTAAATTCCCTGACTTATAGATTTTGAAAATTGTGTATGTAACTGTCGTGTCTTTTCACAGAAAAATACAATAATCGGATTATATTCTAAAAGTTTGATCTACTGCACGCCGCTTCGTCCGTGTGTATTACATGAAGCAGCCTTGTTCTTTCTTAATTTGAGGTACGATCATCTACCTATTTCAGGCATTCAAGAGACAGGTTACAAATAATCACTATAGCTCCTGTTTAGAAGTTAACAACAATAAAAATAAATTTATCTGACTTTTCTATGAAACAGTGTTCATTTGTGAACAGAATTCTTTGTTATTATTGATCAGATTCGTAATAAAATCCTATATACAAATACTTTAATTTTAATGATAATTGGTTAATAAATGAAAAAAAATTAGTAGATTGGTCTAATGAATCAGACTTAATGTTAACAAACATATTATTCGTTCATAACATTTTGTTTTAAATTTGCTTTATAATTTTACTCTACTTTCCCATGTTTATGTATGTGTGTGCAGGTGCATATATTCCTATTCATTAAGATTTTTAACATTACGGTTAAAGTTCTTTAAACAGAAGTACTTAGTAGACTGAATAAAATTTAGTGTATTTCATGCTGCGTTCATACTTTATAAATACAGGGCATTTTAATGTAATATTAATACCATAGCATGACACATGTGAAATAATATTTTCCCTGGGTGAATAAGTAAATTATGTTGGTGTTGTACAGCCATAAATTGACAGCTAAATGTATAGAGTTTTACACTCCTTACTTACCTCAATGCACACGAAAAAAGATAACAGAAATGTGTCGCATATTTATGCCATGGTACAAAGGGGAAGACCTCAGAACTGCGCCTTAGGTCTGGTTTATGACATGGTCTCAACAGGACGACCTCGGCACTACATGGTGGTTCTGTTTCATTCCATGCTCCCAACAGCAATACCTCGGCACTGCGCCGTGGTTCTAGTTGATGCCACGGACCAAACAGGAAGACCTCGGCACTGCGCCGTTGTTCTTGTTGATGCCACGGTCCCAACAGGAAGACCACGGCACAGTCTCGTGGTTCTGGTTCATGCCATGATACCAACAGGAAGACCTTGGCACTGCGTCGTGGTTCTGTTTCATGCCATGGTCCAATCAGGAAGACATCGGCACTGCGTCGTGGTTCTGGTTCATGACATGGTCCCAACAGGATGATCTCAGCACTTCGTCGTGGTTCTTGTTCATGCTATATTCCCAAAAGTAAGATCTCGGCACTCCGTGGTGCTTCTGTTTGATACCATGATCCCAAATGGAAGACCTTGGCACTGCGTCGTGCTACTTATTCATGCCTTGGTCCCAACAGGATAACCTCGGCACTGAGTCGTGGTTCTTGTTCATGCCATGGTCCCAAATGTAGGATCAAGGCACTGCGTGGTGCTTCTGTTTCATACAATGAACCCAAAAGGAAGACCTCGGCACTACAATGTTTTTTCTGTTTCATGAAATGGACCCAAGAGGAATACCTTGGCACTGCATTGTGGTTCAGGTTCATGCCTTGGTCCCAAAACGAAGACCTTAACACTGTGTCGTGTTTTTGTTTCATGCCATATTCCCAAAAGGAAGACCTTGGCACTTTGTCGTGGTTCTTAATCTTGCCATGCTATCAACAGGAAGAACTCTGCACAGCGTGGTGGTTCTGGTTCATACCATGGTCCAACCAGGAAGAACTCGGCACTGCGTCTTGGTTCTTCTTCATACCATGGTCACAAACAGGAAAGACCTCGGCATTGCGTCATTATTTAGGTTGAATCCATGGTCAAAAAAGGAAGACCTCGGCACTGATTCGTGGTTCTGGTTTAAGCCATTGTCCCAAAAGGAAGACCTTGGCACTGACTAGTGGTTCAGTTATATGCCTTGGTCCCAAAAAGTAGACCTCGGCACTACATCGTTGTTCAGGTTCATGCCTTTGTCACAAGAGGTTGACCTCAGCACCACATCGTGGGTTCTGGTTTATGCCATGGTCCCAAATGGAAGACCTCAGCACTGCATTGTAGTTCTGGTTCATGGTATGGTCCCAACAGAAAGACCTCGGCACTGCATTGTGGTTCTGGTTCATGCCATGTACCCAACAGGAAGACTTGGCACTGCGATGTGGTTCTGGTTCACGCCATGGTCCCAACAGGAAGACCTCGGAACTGCGTCGTGGTCCTGGTTCATGCCATGGACCCAACAGGAAGACCTCGGCACGGCATCAATGTTCTGATTCATGCCATGTTCCCATAAGGAAGACCTCGGCTCTGCGTCGATGTTCTGGTTAATGTCATGGACCCAACAGGAAGACCTCATCACTGCGTCATGGTTTTGTTTCATGTTATGGTCCCAAATTGAAGACCTTGGCACTGCATCGTGGTTCTATTCATGCTATGGTCCCAACAGGAAGATCTCTGCACTGTGTCGTGGTTCTGGTTCATTCCAATAATCCCAACAGGAAGACCTCAGCACTGCAACATGGTTCTTATTAATGCCATGGTCCCAAAAGGAAGACCTCGGCACTTCGACTTGTTTCTGGTTAATGCCATGCATGCAAAATAAAGACTTCCGCACTTCGTCATAATACTTGTTAATGCCATATTCCCAACAGTATGACCACCGCACTGAGTCGTGGTTCTTGTTCTTGCCATTGTCCAAAAAGTAAGATCTCGACACTGCATCGTGATTCTGTTTCTACCCAAGGTCCTAACAGGAAAATCTCGGCACTGCATCGTGGTTCAATTGCATGGCTTGGTCTGTAATGTTAGACCTCGGCACTGCGTAGTGCTTCTGTTTCATACCATGATCTCAACAGGAAGACGTAGCCACTGCGTCGTGGTTCTTGTACATGCCATGATCCGACAAGAAGACCTCGGCACTGAATCGTGGTTTTGGTTCATGCCATGGACCCTACAGGATAACCTCGGCACTGCGTCGTGGTTATGGTTCATGCCATGGTCCCATTAGTAAAACTTCTTCACTCTGTCATGATTCTGTTTCTTTCAAGTTCCCAACAGGAAGACCTCGGCACTGCGTCGTTGTACAATTTCATGCCTTGGTCCCTAAAGTGAGACCTCGGCACTGCGTCGTGGTTCTGTTTCATGCCTTCATCCCAATAGGACGACCTGGACACTGCGTCTTGATTCTGGTTCATTCCAAGGATCCGACAGGAAGACCTCGGCATTGCCTCGTGATTATGGTTCATGTCATGGTCCCAAAAGAAAGCCCTCGGCACTGCAATGTTGTTTCTTGTTCATGCCATTGTCCCAGAAGGAAGAACTTGGCACTGCATCGTGTTTCAGGTATTTGCCTTGGTCCCAAAAGGTAGACCTAGGCACTGTATCGTGGTTATGGTCCATGCCATGGACCCAACAGGAATACCTTGACACTACATCGTGGTTCAGGTTCATGCCTTGGTCCAAACAGGATTACCTTCGCACCACGTCGTGGTTCTGGTTTACGCCATGGTCCCAAATGGATGACCTCGGTACTGCATCGTAATTCTGGTTCATGCTATGGAGCCAACAGGTAGATCACAGCACTGCATCGTGGTTCTTATTCATGCCATTGACCCACCAGGAAGACCTTGGCACTGTGTCGAGGTTCTTGTTCACGCCATGGGGACCAACAGGAAGACCTCAGCACAGCGTCGTTATTCTGGTTCATGAATGGTCTCAAAAGTAATACCTCGGCACTGTGTGGTGCTGCTTTTTCATGCCATTGCCCCATCGGCAAGACCTCGGCACTGTATCGTGGTTCTGTTTTATGCCATGGTCCCAAATGGGAGACCTCGGCACTGCTGCGCATGTCAGGTTTATGCCATGGTCCCAGTGGAAGACCTCGGATTTTCTTCTTTGTCTGGAAAGTTCCAGGAAACATTATGCATCACGAATCTTGTGCTAAACTGTTTTTTTACATATCAAATTATATTTTGTATCTGGTAGGCTTTTCTTTCTATTTGTTTCAGTTGGACGCTAGTTAAATTAAAAAAAAATATTGGAAAATTTATGCAATAAGTATTCCTAATTCTGTAAAATATTTTCAATACACTTTATTTCTGTAGATTACTATGACACAGTTGTTAACTTTTCGTTCAATGTTCCTTTATAATTATAAAATAGACTCTAGAAAGTGTTATTTACTTTACCTTTTCTTATACATTCATTATTGATCATTAATTATTTAATTCAATTGTTTGTGTTATGTTTACTCTAGTTGTTTTAAAGTTTTATTAGTCACGAAATATGTGTTAGGATTAGTTAATGATGCGTAATAATGATTTGCTTACGATGGGTGAAATAGTTGACATAAATGCAACTCGCGAAATATTATAAGAAACACTAGTTGGTTCTGTTTTATATTTATTGATTGTTCTCTTATAGTTCTTATCTTTGATAGTAAAATTTATCGGGACTGTGTTCGTAATTTGAATACACTTCATTTAGTTTAATTTGTATTCCAGTTATTTAAAGAAATATCTTATAATCTGTTTCCTCTGAACATCACTAGCAAAAATTACCATTATAATGCAAAATTTCAAACCCAACATATTGTATTAATTATGTAAGTATTGTTATTACGAATTTTATGTTGCTTACTATCTTCCAGCTGGAAACCAGGGATGTTACACAATGTTTTAAATTAAGTAATGTTTCTGTCGCAGTCTTTATCGTTATTATTTCTCTAAATTTTGAAACGGACAACCTACACAGGGAAATAATTGTAGTATATAAATTGTTTTAACTTTAGGTGGATATGTCCAGTGTAATGCTTCTCGATGCTGGATGAATAATACGTATAAAACAGTGCCATAAGCATTGTATACATTAGCACATCGTTGTGTAAGGCAAACCTACATTTTACGATAAGTTATTAGCTTACATATAACATCTACTTTGAACGTTAGTATCTTACATTGTCCAGATTATTAATTGTAAACTTTTAGAACCTATTATCACCACAATGTAACTGCTATGATTTTGAAAGATTTTTAAATATAATGCCCCACTGTAACCTTTTTGTTGTATTTCTTACAGTATATGCAGGTTACTTATTTGACAGCAAAGTATTATTTTAGAAACTGTTCATTACGCATGTACTTGAAGATCATGCCTGCATAGTAATAAACTTATTTCTGTCACTTAATAAGCGGGTTTTTCCTAGTTATATTATTTTAATACTATCTTTACTCTGCAAAAACGACATTTTATAAAATTCGACATTGTATGCACGTTATTGCTCTAAGTAAATCTTGAACAGTACAGTTACCATTAAATGTTGCTAAAGATGTGTAGAATGCTATTTTGTAATATCTGTGTGCAAGGTTACTCAAGTTAATCAACAGTACAAAAATATCAAGATAAAATATATGACACGAAGAGATATTAAATACATTGGTTTTAATACATATATATTCTAAATGCATGAGAGAAGTATATGAACATACAAGCGAAATATTATTCTTAGCGAAGAAAAGCGTATTGGTAGTATTGAGTCTATATTACTCTCCTCCCATTATGGCACAACTGATTTGTTTATTGGCAGAGTCATTACCGATATTTTGCATCTGCGAAACAAACCACCTACAGGCGTTGACTAATATTTCTGTGAAATAAAATTAAAATTTCGACACGTACATTTAAAAAAAATACAAATATCCTTTAATTCCTGTATTTTTTACAGTTAAGTTGTGATGATTTACACATGTTGTGAAATGATTTTATCCTGATATTTAAGTTAAATCAACTAAAATTTTTTTTTGAGAGACAGTTTGTTATTTTCAATCCTAAAATGTTTTACCACCTATCCAGCAGGTATGGTTTCATATTTGTATATTTAGCTTCTCGATTAAGTATATACCTAAGTACCTAATAGACTGACTCAGCGAGATTATTGCGCGTGTTAATGAGTTTTATTTTCTTTGTGGACTTATAGGTTCCTACATCGGATATCATTTCACCGTCGTTATGAGTAGAAAATCTTAAATGAATATTAGTAATATTTCTAACATAAATCACTACTAATAGTGCATCTTAACATTACACTGAAGCAGCCGTTCTTTTACATAAGCTAAAATTTTGAGTTGAAAGCAGTTCTACACGCACAAGATATTCTAGCTCGGTTTTTTTATAATATTTTACAATCACGGAAAAACTAAAATCGCTATCTAACGTGGATTGTTGAATGTTTATGCAAAATCACACAACGTTAAAACGCCGTCTCTAAACCAAAATCACAGAGATTTAATCTCACTATATTTACATTCACGTGAGCAAAGTTCAGATTCGGTGTTACGTTGTTTATGATTTCATAAATTTACTCCGAGTCACTTCTGTGATATTTCCTTCATATATGCCACGTTTGATTTCCTTCATTAGTTCTGCATGGTTAACTGAATTCGTCTATAATTATATCTCGCATTTTATTTTATCACTGATTTATACATGAACAATACATTTCAAGTGTAGGTTGACAGGTTGATGGGGCGACATTAAGGCATGAAGTACTTGTTATAAAGTAAAGAAGCTACAGATTTATGATTGCGGTGAAAATTAAGTTTTAAAATGAAACACGTCAACCAAGGGCAACGTCCGAGAGGTTTCACATTAATTAATCAAAAAATCAAGTTCTAATTCTCCAGTATTCAAACCCGCGCAATTTTGTCGGCAGACGAGTGGTCTGGTCACTACCTGTTGCGGTCCAGTAATATTGACTCATTTATTACATTGACAGACAATCAGGAACGTAAGTTTGTAATCTTGGTTACAATGTTGCCTTAGTTAACATTCCTGTGTTGTCTATGCATATTAACTGAACAATGTACTAGTAATCGTCCTTCAAATACGAAAAAACAATTTTCGATCATACAATATCAAATATTTAACTATATTATACTCAAATGAACACAATATGAACATGATAAAATATTTTTAAAACCGTTCTTTTTAGCAGTTAAGGGTTTACAGGAAATTTTTTTTACTAGGCTGTGTGATAAAAACTTAAAAATCGTATAAATTGTGTAGTGTCGCAGGCAAACACAAAAATTTTCCAAACTAAAATATTTCTAGGTAAACCTTGAAATAAGTTACATTTCTTATAATTGAGGTTGATGCCTGAAATTTTTCCAACTACACGATGGCCTAAGTTCGCAATGATTAGACAGTCTAAAAGACACAAAATATCATCGTTATGGTCACTTACCATTTTTATTAGGAGTTGGGTTGCAGAGTCTGGCTGAATAATTTTCTTTCATTCATGGCTGTCATATTGTTATTAGAGACACTTTTTCCTGTAACACAAGTGAACTTTAAAACTGAGAACATTTTTGAATTTATGGTTATCATCTTACACTGCAACACAACAAAATGTGTCCTAACACATTCACATATTTACAAGTGTGTAAAATAACTAGTGTTGACAATTAACTTCTTTTTTAACCGACTTCCTAAACACTGAGGTTATCAATTCTATTTTTTTTTGTTACCTCAGAATTCTGTTGTTTATAAATAGATTTGGAAAACGTTTTTTGATAGAGGACGTTTACAAGTAGGTACAATTTTAATTTCATAGACATTAGACCTTCGATTTCTAAGATACTCCGGGAATCTCCTCAAAATCAGATAGGAGTGAGTGGTAATTTGGTCAGCGCTTAACACAGAGGTCTTTAGCGCTGGTGAGTGGTGACATGATATAAGTATGGAGCGGTGACGGAATTTAAAGGCGGTGAAGATGGGAGATCTCCAAGAAAACCTTCCGACCAGCGGCAACGTCCGACACTATTCCTACATGCGACACTCCGGGGACTGAATCCGCCGGGAAAATCAAATAGTAAATGTATAGTGATACAGATATTGGAAGATTATGACAATCCAAGACTAAGTTTGTAACTAACTATTGTCAAGGACTTTTTGGACTGACTTGGACTACGATGGCACGACTGACCTCTAATGAGACAAATAGCATGAATGTGGAAAGTAGGCACTGGAACTCAGTAAAATAATAAGATCTAAAATAACAAAAATTATAACGGTTTCAAAAATCTACCCTGAAAGAAAATGCACTTATAAGTAAAATATAATTCTGCTATTATTAGACAGCTTATAATACAGTCAAGTTATTAGGATAGTAATATATTTTTAGTCAGTACCAAGTAAGCTTTTAAGAAATTATACAAAATTTTTAAAAATTGTTACAAAATTTAAAACCTACACTAATTCGATACAGCTTTCACTGGACTACATACTGTTCAACACCGTGCATCTGCTGTTTTTGTGTTGATTTAGAAGTGCTTAGTTGCCGTCAACGTTAAATCCCATTAAATTAAAAGTATACCAACACTACATCGTTACACGTTTGTTAATCTTGGATGTCACCAACTCCAAAATTATCAATAATTGTATGTTACTGTATTAATAAATTGATTGTATTCTAAGCAGTCTAAAAGTAACGTAAACATTGTTCCTTTACAGTGCTTTTTTTTCAGAGTACATTTTGTGAAGTTGGTGTAGTTTTGTTAAAAACGTTTTCTTTCTTAATGTGACACCTTTGCTCTAAATTCACCGATATCCTCACGTGTGCTGAAAATGTTAACATAAATGTTTTTGTGAAACATTCTCTACATCACTACGTTATGAAATCTTGTATTTAAACTGATAACCATTCAATTCAAATAAAATTTTCGAGAACTGAATAAAATAACCTATGGGTTATTTATTTTATAGTTAGTACCATTTGCTTATAACTGCAGTAATATTTTGTGACGAATGGAAGTTTGTTATTTAAACCAAGATGTAATTTAAAATTTCGATAGTGACACATAACTCAAATAGGTACATTTTATTACCTTTCAGAACTTCCTGTTTTTCTTTAGTTGGCATCTTTTTCTTTGATAGCAGAAAGGACTGGGTGGAAGGCGTTCAACATATGCTTCGTATGTATTCTTGTTTGTATAGTAAAGTCAATTTTGAATCATTTAAAATTTCTATGTTTTAAAAATATTATTTTTAAATCTTGTAATTGTTCATTTATCAACACTGTCAAATGTCGGTGCACTAATTTTTGATTTTTTGAATATTAAATCTATGTGCAGTTGTATATGATAGCATATTTTTGTGACTTATTTTTTTTGAGTCAATTTTATCATTATCAATGACGTTGGTGTCTTTTGGATATATCTACAAATTTTAGTTGGTCCTTGAGTTTCTAAAGTTCCATAACGTGTTTAAAATTTGAAATATTTTAGGTTGTAGTTTTCACAGATATATTTTGAATTGTTATGTAACTTGAAATTTTGTAACATTTTTTTTTGCGAATGTTCCTTTATTTCTTTAATGTGACCTAAATTTTTTGGAAATCCATGTTGTGAATCTTTGGCGAAGGCTTTTCTTCGAGGGCATGTTTGCCTTCTGACAGATCACTGTTACCATGGTTTCTGTTGAAGCCCAACTACCAGACTCCTGTTGTTCTTGTTTAAGATATAACTCTTCTTGAAGCAGAAGATTTGTACGTTCAAGGTCGTTAATCTCTTGTGCAGCATTAAGAAGGGCTAGTAAGGGCCTCAATTTCAAATTCAAGTTGTTGTTGTCTTGCTTGATTTTGCTTGATTTTTTGAATTGCCTTCTTCATGACAGCCACATACCTTCCATTTTTTGATGCCATGGCTTCAAGTTTATTCTCAAAAGCAAGAATGGAGGTCTCCATTTCCATTCTTTGAACTGAGGTGTTCAGACACTCGCTAGTACTGAAGTCAGTAAAATTCTAGTCAGAACACTGTAGTGTTTCTGGAAATAAAATATATAAACGAATTTTATATCATTCACATCGAAACTAGCAAGTAAAAATATATATACAATATTTTTAATCACTAAGACTCGCGTGATACAAATTATATACAGTATATTTGCAACATTTTCGCAGTAAACGTGAATAAGTACATGAAAAATATAATTTGTTTAGCGTCATATTTACACTGAGTAAACTATAATATTGTGTTTCTTATCACTACACAGTTTGGAGGCGTGCGTGTTATTTTTAAGTAAAACATGCATTATATAACGAAAACAATAAATTTATGAATATCTGCGTTGCATTTTTTAACGTTACCTAATGACTCCAAAGATACATTGCCCTCTGAACTAGTTTATTTATATTTACTGTCGTATATGGTTACACGTTATCCTAATCTGTTACTGTAGTCATGTTCTCGGTCTGAAAACTGAACGTTATTTATACATTTAGCTATTCGACATTACCTATATATGTATTTATTAAACTTATTTTGCGTTAACAGTTAACTATAATGTAAAAGAACAAAATATCAGTTCATGTTGCATGACTAGCACATTGTCATATAATTTTAATGCAAACATTGGCGAACTTACTTCTACTGAATGAAACATTGTTTGACTTCTAATAGAGTACAAAAAAGAACAGGGAATTTTATTATTACTGTCGATTGGGTATGAACTAAAGAAATGTTTCACTTTACTAATATTGACATTTAATGTAATAAAATTGGGTGAATGGTTTCAGAAGTAAATGAAAACGTTTTATTTAAAAAAATTATTATTTCAAATCGTAAAGTAAGGAATTTTAAAGTTAAAATTTTCTTTCACTTTGAATACAAGGTGTATTACAAACCAGCGAAACGTTGTAGAAAATATGAATATTGCCTTTTAGGATGCGGTCTACCACAATTTTCATCATAATTTTTTAATTTTTTATTTGGACCAGTAATTTATTTCTTATTTTAGACACAAAATGTAACTAAATGTGGCTGTTATGAAATTTTTTATCTCGTAGCTTTCGTGTAATGGGTTGTTAAAGTTATATCCTACATGTTCCATTTTAAGGACTACACTGAAACGAACTGATTTACGAAAGTAAAAAAAATCACAGTGGATAAAGACATTACAGGTTACAATGTCTGGCTCATAAAAATAAATAATAAAAAATATTTGTACTAAAAATTATTGAATATTTAAACCTTTAATTAATTTTTATTTCAGCATTTATTTAAAATACAAAAAAATTTTATTCTTTATTTTTAGGAGCATGACATTGTAGCCTGCAATGATTTTATCCAGTGTGATTATTTTTGTTTGATATATCAGTTGGTTTTAGCGTAGTCCTTAAAACAGAAACATGCAAAATATGATTTTTTACAAGCCATTATGCGAAAACTATGAGAGATAAAAAAATTTAATAAGAGCCAAATTTAGTCACATTTTCCTCTAAATTTAGAAAAAAAAATTCTACAAATAAAAATAAAAATTTTGATGAAAATTGTGGTAGACCGCGCCCTTAAGTTTGATTCTTTCAAATGTTTTAAAACGTCTAATGACATCCTTGTTAATATAAAGACAACTTCTTCATTACTTTCACTGAAATTCAGCATTTTATTACTTCATGGTACTTTTATTTTTTTAATGTAGATACATTTAATTAAAAAATAGTTCTGTAGTACATATTAAGCCAGATGTGCTACCAATATAAACTTAGCAGTACTTGTCTCAGTCCTATAAATTAAAGGAAGATGATGGATTACTATGCGAGTATTTATTGTCCTGCACATGTACGTGAACTGTACATGAGGTACTACTGATTTAAGTGTTTCGGTTATTTTTTTTAACGCACAAATGTCTCAGTTAAGTGCTAATTTTATGATTATGTTTTAAAAAAAAAATTGCTAAATTTGCTGGTGCCTTGTCTCGGATGTAACCCTAGAAATATGCACCTACTTACTCACACTAGTCTACCTGAGGGCCTATGCTCGAGTTTTCGTTCGGATGCGAATCGCCCGACTGACCACTCGAAATGCGCTGTTGGAATGCTTGAACATTCTGCCGTCCTCGTACACGAGATTCGTATACGAAAAACAACTCGAGTGGTGGCAGGCGGCCGAATTGGGATTTCGCATACGAGAAGCCGTAAAAACCGAAGCTACGGAGCAAGATTTCAACAATTATATACATATATATATATATTTATTTAAGTTGCCAATAACGTTTAAATAGAAACTCGCCACTGATTATGTTAAGTGTTAAATATGTTTGTAAGCTCTTTGCAATAGTATATTTATTTTTAAAAAATTGCACACTCTTAATCACAAAAATAATACTGTATGCATTAATTCTGAATAAGCTATTTTAAAGTTAATATAGCTACTAACATTTTTAAGTTAAAGCCACTCACATTGCATTTTATGAGTCGCAAAATTTTGCTATTGACTGAAACATACAAATTTGTGGCTTCAAAGAACTCAGTAAATTATTAACAAAAATGCACTAAGGTACAGGCAGCACAGTAAATGCACTAAGGTACAGGCAGCACAGTAAAAAAGAAAATCATTATGTAAAGAATGGGCAGTTGATCGTAGGATAAGATAACTGTGTGCTAGGTTCCATTAATGTATCAACATACAGAGTTTTTTTTTTTACATTATTTGTGTATTCATATACGTTTCGTTAATCGTCTGTGAACAGTTGTAACAGTGTAAAGTAAAATTTTAACATTCGCTGTTGAATCACATAAAGTTCAACAAGCAACAATGTTATGAAAAATTGTGTAGTACCAGACAGTTCTGTTACTTTCGAATTTCTTTGTTCATTATATACAAACCCGAGGATAAAGTTCTCGAAATATCTTATAATTGTGATGGCTGTTAAACAATTAATGCGAGTGGTTAATTTTATTCGTGCAAAATACTGAGACAAAAAATTCTACATGTTAACAGTAGGTACTTGGCCTCTTAGATAAAATTCAACAAAATTTGCTCTAAATTTAATTAAACTGCATCAAATTAATTACGTGAAATTATTAACATAACTATGCTACATTATTATAGGTTAAATCCATGTAACTTAAGCCTTAGTTTCTTGAAGCCTTCGTTTCGTTAGACTTACCCTAGAAGTTTTCATTATTTAACCCATCTAACAGGAAAAAGTAACTCTTTATGTTCAAATGTATGACATTTATTTAAAGAATTACATTTTGGTCTTAAGAAAATGTGATATTTATTAATGCCATTTACTGGAGAAGCGCAGATAAATATTTATATGTGCCAACATTTGTGTCATTAGTTGCTTCGTCAATACAAACGAAAGATAATGACTCGTCTCATTGTTCTAAAACAGAAAATTACGTAAAATAAATTAATATTTGGTAGAGTTATTTTGTTAACATGAAATTATTAATTCATTTATAGAAATAAAAAAATTTTAATCTGTGGCAAGTTTCGAACCCGAATATTTTTGTTCGCTAGCTAGCACGCTATCGTAGTACCACGAGTACTACATGAAACGAAGTCCAAAAATATAAAATTTTTTGTATGTAAGGTGCAAAACCCTGTTTTTCGATTATTACATTTCCTTTTGTGTTAGGTCGAGTTATTCACACTAACATAGTTTCTGCTAATATTAAGATTATTCTATCATGCTCATTAACATTTTAAATCCCCTATTTATCACAGAAACTCATATTTTGTAAGTCGAGATAGACATTCGAATAGCCGCCATCTTATCGACCAACGGTGCTCACTTCGTACACTTATTTCGTACAACGAGTTCGAGACAGTGGAGCATACATATTTTCAACTAGGCCAGTTCGTATGTCAATCTGACCATTCGAAACGACTCGTACACGAACGCTCGAGCTGTGTTTTCCAGCATAGGCCCCCTGGTATAGTCGTAAGTATAAGTCACGTATATCAGACTTTCAGTCTAGTCCAAAGCATGTTCTTCATGACCAGCTGGAAAGATTTATCGTAAAAATTATTTAAGTTGCTTTCTGCACTGTTATAAAAGATCGGTAGTAAATTCTTGTATATACAAAATTATGTGTTAAATCAATAGAATGCTCAGCATGATTTATGTTACAAGTATATTACCAAGCAAGACAAGCACTAGGCAGTAAAAGAAGAAAAATATGATACTATTTATAAGTATGTTACTAATTTAAACAGTACATATCCTGGAAAAAGGCGACTTCTAATCAATCCTTATCTTATTCCTTCTCTTTTTGGGTAAAAACATATTATGCAAAGTGTATGTACATTGGTTGAATATACTTTAATATCGAGATTCTTAACTATCGTAAATTAATGTGTTTTATGCTTATATGATATAAAACTCTCGTTATTTTTATGCATGCTAACAATAGTAAAGCACTAAAATTGTATATCGCTGTTATCTTAACCTAGTAACCTTAATTTTGGTAGTTATTTAGTTGAGCGTTTTCACAAGATAACAGGTATAATGTAGGAGGTTTACAATAATCTCCAATATTTTCAACCTCAAACAACACATCTGAGAGTATTGCACAAATCATTTTCTTGGTAGTGGTGACATCTTATACAGTAACACTGCATAGTAATATTAAAACTAGTACAAATTAGGTAAGACATGTATTAATATTGTCTAACAACGATTAACTGGACTCGTGCTTACTTTACCTTGGACTACACCTACTTACCTGCACGCATACAAATAAGAGTGTGAAATGTAAAATAGTTATTTACGCACAGTGAATATTTTTGTCGTAGCAGCGAATTAGTTGTATACCTCTAGTTGTAAATACCACTATTATTAAATACGTGTATTACTTTCTTAAAACACAGAAGTAGAGAAATTTGCCTTAGCAAATTTATTTGAAAAAAGTGTTAAGTCAATTTAAATTTTTAAGCAACTTGTAATTTTCCTTGTTGAAAGATATGTTACTATAGAACTAAATAAGAGCCACAGAATATCAGGCTCAAGAACATAACATATTGTCATGCCTAGGATTAATAACCAGCCCAACATTCGTTTATACGGAGCTTGGATGATTATAAAATACACAATTAAGGGAATGCAGGACTATATATACAACTTGGGAACTCTCGAGAACTAGTTGAATATTTACCAGCAGCGCCACCTCGTCGCTCGATCCAGAAAATATGTTCGAAAATTAACAGTTATTTTTTTATCATACATGTTGGATCATTTTTGCTTAGAATTGGAATATATTACGCTAGTGCAAATGTTTTGTTACATATCTAGAACCGAACAATTCGTCGAACTTTATTAAAGACCCAGAGAAAAGTTCCACTATAAAACTTTCCAACTTCCATCTGCTCTACTATGTATACTCAAGTTGCAGTAATATAACATATAAATTTGTCACTTATCTGACACTTTCAGATCAGTCTATAGTTTGTAATTTTAAAGCTAGTTGTTAAGTTATATTAAAATAACGTTGGTTATAATTTTTATAATGTCTCCAAAAAACCTCGATCGTAAATTAATGTCGAGCAAAGTTTTAACTTTTGCCTTAATGTATCCTTAGTAACCTCGTCATTATTATTTAAATGTAACAGATATGACTTCAACCAACAATGTAGTCGCTGTGATAGAAATAAAAGATGATAATATTTAGATTGGTAACTGATGAAGAAGAACTGAATGTAAGGGAATAAAGTAATCATTGCCGAACTTTAATCAATCCTCTCACTGCCACGTAGTTATATTGTCACAAACTTTAGTTCAGGTTAAAACGTAGATAATTTTCGTCATTTAGTGCCCTCGTATTAGAAATTCTTTAATACCATAGGCCACTGAAGAAATCTGTTTTTTTTTTTTACTTGTCGGTTGTGATTTAAATATATTTTTATTTTAAATACCGCCAGTGAAAATATGAACATTTAAATTATTTAACCGTTGTTGTATTACAAACCTCTAAGTCATAGACAATTACACTACTAATCAATCTGTGGACGTATTACGAGGATGCTCTATGTATGAAGCTTTGCCTGACGTTTAGCTGCACAGGCGACAGAATATATGCTTTTGTCAGTTGTTAAGTGTGTGCCTCCTGGTAAGTAAGTAGTTTCTGAAGCTGACATTTTCATTTTAGTAATCTGTACAGATAAGTATAACGCGTATTGTAAAATATATAAGTATTTTTTTTAATTATTTTCGTATCAGCTAAAATAGTATTCCGTCCTACAAAAATACAGGTAGAGTGTATGTATGTATGTATGTATGTATGTATGTATATATATATATATATATGTATATATATACATAACTTGTTATATTTTTCGAAGATATTGGCATTACCAAACGCACGTCTTCAAAATTTTTTGTTCATTTTAAGTAAGTTGATCTAAACAACTCTTAGGCTACATTTCCTTTTAAAAAAATTATATTCATTTCCAAAAAAAGCGTACACAACTCACCAATTGCAATTATTTTAGCAATTTCCCCCGGATTTTCTCATGTAGGGATCGGGCTAAATTATATGGATGATTGGCGTGTTTTCTCGGAGATCTCCTGTTCCCCTGACCCTTCATTCCGTTGCTGCTCTACACATCATAATGTCACAATTCACAAGCTTTGAAGACTTAGATGTTAAATGATACAGAAACTCCCTTCCTAATTTCATTCAATCCTTTTTGTTTATTACCATTATTAGAGCACTGAAGTTTTATTTTGCCCACAAAAATTATTTTCAAAATTAAGATTTATCGTTTATATGGTACACATGATTGGCACCAAAAAGCTGAACCTAATTTCAAAATAATCATTACTGGTGTTGTATGCAAAGCATGAGTCTTATAATAATGACAACCAGGTTTTCCAAATATCTGATTCTGTTATACACATTCTAACGTAAGTCCAATCCGGTAAAGGTAGGTATGTGCGAAACTTATGAACACTGTTACAAGTCTGTCATAGAATGAATAGTTGACGTTCTACATGTGCATGCAGTTAAGTCTTAGATGTGTGGTTTGTCTTAATGCTTATTGTAAATACAGTAGCCTCTTTTAATAACAAAGTGTACGACAAAATTTGATTAACAAATTTTTATAACTTTTTCAATTAAACTATGCCTACATTACAAACTTAACGCGTTTTTTTAAGAATTTTAGCATACTTTTATAAAGACCTACATATAAGTATTGTTGGTTACTGTATTTTGAAATAGTAAGAAATAGATACGCACAAGTTTTCTAACCAACATAATAAACAAGCATAGTTAAAGCTAATACATGTTTATGACGTCTACCACAAAGATTCTACAATTATAAAAATTAAAATAAAACACAATATTCTGAAAAGTGAAGCATAGAAGGAAAAATTAGACATATCTTTGAATATGAAATCTTGTAGTGATACATATTATGTTTGTATGCAACTGAAATTTACAAACATATCATTTAAACTGCGTTCCACTAGAGGTTCGCCTTTTTTTTTACAAATATATAACCTAAGTTAGGAAACTATTTCCAACCATGGCGTACATACAGTATTAGCAACCAGAAATTGTATTTGTGAGGAGAGAATTTATCATGTCTTTACCAACCATCATAAGAGTCGTAATACAAAGCCTGGGACATAAATATCGCCTGTCTGGAAAGATACTTAGTTGATTGTTACAAAAATAATAATTAACAAAACCACACAGTCAGAACATGAACACAAGCTGCTAACATGCTATACAGTGATCAGAAAAAAACGCCGAAACTTCGTTTCCAATGTTCAATTTAATTAAATCAAACCCTTTTCAAAACAGGTAACCATAAACAAACAATTAAAATTTTGCACTCATCAAATAAGAAAAGTAAAAAAAATTATAACACTATATCTTATAAAATAATTATTTTATCACAGCTATTTCTCATATGAAGGTAAAATGTAATGCATTACGAAATTGTAAAGAAATAACAAAAATTCTTATTCACAAGAATGTTCATACTGCATAGATTTATTCAAAATAACAAAAATACTTTTTTGCACCAGAACTGATTATTTGATCATAAATTTATAAATGTGCGCAGCAAAAAATTACTTATTTTAGTAAACTTGACCTCCTTGTCACGAGTGTAAGACGTTTAAACCCCAAATGGCAGTAAATTTATAAATTTACGTCATCATAATTGCAAAGTTACAATTTCCATATTATCTAACAAGAATATCATTTTGTATTATTTCCCAGAGATCTTCTGAAATTTTTCTAGGAATTCATTAAATTGAACTGAAAAATTTGGAATATTCTTTAAATGTATTAAACGTCCATAAGCCATGTTAAACTGTGATATTTTACTGTTAGAAAAGTTCTGAAACTAAGGTAACAAATATGTATAAAAACTTTGCAGTTCAATTCGGTACCAAACCCTCAGCGACGCTGCATATGTACATATTTTAAATATGTGTATGGATGTGTCGTTATAACCACATATATAACACATCTTACTATCTACCAGTATGCTATTATATTATCACGGTATTCCTTCGTATGATTGACGTAATTTACAAAACAAAAAGCTGCAGCTCAGTCCAAATCAATAGTTATGTTAATAAATTATTTGTACAATTTGAATATTTTGTCATAACAGCAAATCGGTTTATATATATAATTATGTACCTGGTTTTTATTATTTCTTTTCTAAAACACATGTATTACTGTCTTAAACCACGGAAGTAAAAAATTAAACATTGGTAAGATTTTTTGTAAATATTGTTTATTAGATAATTTTTAGTTTCTCAGTAACTTTCAGCTTTTCTTGTAGAATATACCACGATTCACAGAGTACTAGGTATAAGAACACATATTGTCATGACTAGGGTTAATAACTAGGCCTACTACTATACTCTGTTTAGTATTGTCAATGTATCATGTAACTCTTCACTTACCTTACACCTTCAGATCAGTCCTAAGTTAGTTTATCAAAACCAGTTGTTAATTTCTATTAAATATAACGTTGGTTTCTCTTTTTATATTCTCTTCAATCACCTCGATCGCAAATTCTTGTCTAGCAAAGTTTTTAGTTATGCCTTAAGTATCCTTAGTAACCATAGTCATTTTGTTTGAATGTACACAGTAACCAACATATCATTGTAGCTGTGTTAGAAACAAACAAAAAAAAGGTGTGTGTATAAATACAGCTGCTAACGTATAAAATAATAAATATTGAATTCCGGAGAATTTTTAGTTGTGCAGACTTCTTAACACATCTCACAGCCTGATAGTTGCCGTTACGAAAACATTTCCCATTCTGTCTCTTATTCAGCTAAAAACCTAGAAATTTGTAGTAACGTAGTCTCTTTGTAATTTTTTTTACTAATGGCCATAAAATAAAACTTATTTTTGATGGGCAATTATATTTATAATATTGTTACAAGTTTGAGACATAAACTTTATGTGTGAGCAATTCCCATGAGCTCTTTTGGGGATAGAGGTCTTATAATCATAAGCAAAATAGTTAAATTAAGTACTGGATTTAATAGCTCACAAAGCTACGAAATACACAAAACAGTAATCAACTATAACTCTCACAACACAAATAGTTATGCACCCAATTACCACTGTGTCACAGACACGTTAGTAAACTTTCACAATTAAAGCACAAAAAATGTCTACCAAAATTAATTAAACAGTACAAATCTCAAATAAAGTCAGTCATATATACAATCAACAGTCTTTCAAGTAATGACAGAGAATAACCTTAATAGTCCGCCGTAGTGATGAATCATCGTGTGCTGCGCAGCACCCCGAGTGCACCGCTGTCTTCACTCTTGAGGTCTTCGGTTCGACTCCCGTCGCGTACCTCATTCTTTGCCCGTCAGCCCGCCGCAGCAGTCCTCTTGGTTCGTCCAACACTGCCGCCTCACAGTAGACTCTGACGTCACCAAGATGTCTTCACCAGTCTATCTCCAATACCATAGCACCTTCCTCTAGTACGACCAATAGCGAACTCTCCCCAAATGTGCCGATTCTGTGATTTTATACTCCTTGAAACAGTCGGGGAATAACCGCATTACAGGGGTCTAAATATAGACATTACCACATGTTTCGGACATTATTTGAGTCACGTAGGCCGTCCTCGTAGGGTAAAGACGCAGTTAAGACAGGTATCTATGACGTAGCTTCGGCGTGTCTTCCATCACGTAGCCACCCGGTCTATGAGTCAGGGGCCAGTCCACAAAGTGTTACGAAACAGCTGCCGACCACCGGCCTCCAGGTACATGGCACGCAACAGTATTGTTTTATCGAAAATCAAGTCAATGTTTATTGTGCTGGAAATAAAAAGCTGTAAAATACAATATATATATATATATATATGAAAAATATGTTAAAGGATTTCAGCAGTGTTTTATTTATAGATACTCAGAAATCTTGGGACTATTAGACAACTGTTCTATTTCTGGACGCATTAAATATACACTTTACGTATGAAGCTTTGCCGGTTGTTTTGTTGTACAGACTACAGAATATAGGCTCCTGCCCAATGTTAAGTAATTGACGCCTGGTAAATAAACATTTTTTGGACATCACATTTTCACAATAAATTTAAATTTGTGTAATTTTAAGTATATGTAACCATAATGCAAGTTGTAAAACTTAAAAGTATTATTGGATTATTTTTTTGTAAAAACACTAGTCAGAAAGTTAAGTAGTAATCTTTCCTACCAATTGGTTGATTCGGTCAAAATGTGTGTGAGTGTTGGATAATACTGTCAAGATAATACTGGAAACAGTGGAAGCATATAGTGAAGGCAGGCTCATTCTGATTTGCAAGTGGGGATTCGATGGGTTATCTGACCATACCCAACATAAACAAAAATGGGAAGAAATCGATGCAGCTAGTGACGGAAGTGTGTTCGTAAATATCTTGTACCCTTGACACTGAAAAAAGAAAATGAAGAAGTGGTATGAAGTAACCCACGTCTTGTAGACCTATACGGTTGCAGTTTTTGAAATAAACCATAGGAAATTATCAAAGATGAGGAATAATACATACAAAACCACATTGGCAACATTCGTTCCTTTAAGACAGAGACAACTGAAGTCAAATACAATCTAAAGTTAACAATGATAGATGGGAAAGTTCTGAATGCACTGACTGACACAAGTACTCTTCAGTGCCACATCTGCAAGATGGCAGCTAGACGTTCTGCATCCTGGTCAACTCAAAATCCAGTCTATTCTTCTTTGAACTTTGGCGTTTCTGTCCTACATGCATACATACTGTTCTTGGAATTTGGTCTGGCTATTTCCTTCAGGTTAGGTGGGTATCGTACTTAATAAACAAAATCACGAGGAGACTACAACGGTCAAACTGTGGTAGAGCAAAAATAAATCATTTTGAAGAGGATAAAAACATTAATGAACTTACCCCTGATCGTCATCCAAAAGGCTTTGGCTCAAGTACAGATGGAAACACAGCTAGGAGATTATTTCCTG
>PNEQ01088816.1:0-33726 GCA_003012365.1 Medauroidea extradentata | reverse complement strand
TTGCAGCAGTCACCAGACGCACTAGGTCGTTAGGACGGAGTAGTGCTCTGCTGGAGATCTTATCGCGCTATGGAATTCCTCTCATAACTGAGCGAGAGCGGAAACTCGGGAGGGAGACAGAGACATGGACTAGAGGATGGTACCTGTGGCGCCGTCACGCGGATTTTCCCAAAACTCTAGGGGACCAAGGCCCGTTAATATAGCCCACAAAATACTATAGATACTAATACTGGACAGCTCTAGGCCCTTACTTAAAACAAAGAGAGGTGTGCGAAAAATGACTTACCGGTACTGTAGCGTTAATAAAGTATTGAATAAATTATTGGTATTACATACCTGTTAAGATACATTTTCTCTTGTTTATGTGTTTGGCGAACATATGTTTTTGTTTTAGTAATTTATTTCCGGCCGTGGCAATGAAAACTGGTTATTCGCGAAAGAAAAGTTTTTTTTTCTACCGTGTTATGTGGGCAGCGTAAATTTGAAATTAATAAATTGTAGTGTTCAGCTATCTGTTGGCTTGGTGTGGAAACATAGCCAGTGTTCTCGCGTAATTGTACAGACTGTCCTGTATTTGTTTATAGTGTATTTTATCCCACTAGAAACTCGTTGCTGGAATAGACCAAAGCAAATATTTTATTGCTCTTCATTTCGGTCCTTCGTAGTGAGGCTCGGTGGCGTGCAGGGACGAGAGAAGCACACAGAGCATGAGGTATGTTCCATGGCGAGAGATGTGAGGCCTTCATACGCAAAAGGAAGAAGACCATCCACCATATTGATACGTGAAAATAGGTGTTGGCTACCATAGCAATGTGCATGATTTGGCTGTGGGTTGTCCAACAATAACCAAATTTCTCAATACACATAGTCCACGACATAGTTTATGGACAGCTGACTTCACCCCCGCCATATTGTTACGTGAATAAACTTAGATTGTGTCTCAGTTCGCCCAGAGTGTGCTCTTTCGTGCTCTCGTTCTCGCAAATACGTAAAAACTACGCCGGAGAGAGAGAGAGAGAGAGAGAGAGAGAGAGAGAGAGAGAGAGAACTCTCCTTGTGTCTCAGTTGTTCGTCGAGAGTACGAAGGAGCGAGAGAACGAAGTTGTATTTTCGCTCTCGCTCTCTGGCGTACGTCATCTTGATTACAACTATGGTTTGAGGTTAGGCCTACTTATGAAACTTGCTTCATATATTACAATTATTTCAATATTTATACATAAAAAATTATTTCCAATAAACAAGTTACTTATGGCGAGAAATTCTGAAAAATGTTTTCTGGCGTAATAGACGTTTAAATTGACAAAATAAAACCTTTTTACATCACACATAAACATCAATTTGCGGCTTGAAATATAACACCACTAAGTTAAAAAATATTATTTGATCTGTCCACACATGTGTTCAGTGTGTTTATAACTTGTTTTAATAAATTGTACGCACTTGTTATCGTTGCATCGTTTGTTTACATACACGAGAGTGCATTGTCCCAATTGGAGAGATCGTCAGAGAGCACATACGAGCTCTCTCTCTCTCTCGCTCTCTCTCTCTCGTTGTAATGCGAAAGATTGTTCTCTGCAGAGAGTATTCTTATTGAGACACGGTCAGTCAGCTAGACCTCCGTATAGGCTGGTAATGCTCAATCTGTATCTTAGTGTAATCTCTGGTGGCGTGTCGTACAACATAGGAGGGGCGTGGCGAGTGCGGGAGTGTTGGCAGCGGGCAGGATGCGGAGGCTGGCGACCTTGGGCCGCTGGTCGGCGAGGAGATTCTGTAAACACGGCGTGTCTTTGTGAGCGCGTCGCACGTGCCTGCAACGTGCACGGCCACCTGACGACGTCCATGCGTCCGTAGCCACGTCGTTCCTCTCTCCAGAGCCTTCTCCAGTCAGCGTCCTTACGTTGGCGCCCAGCTTGGCACCGAGGCATGATTGCAAAATCACACTAACATGTGCGAGTGCAGGTGTATATACTCAAGGGTGGTTAGTTGTTTGCGTGAGGTGCAAGAATTGACGTATAGCCTTCGTGCATTTAATCAAATTATTAATTTCTCCATTTGTTCTTTAACTTGTTCGTACTTCTCTGCTGTAATTTAGAACTGCAAAATTTAAATATCATTTCATGTTGCTTTAAATTAAAGGTATAAATTTAGTGCCTTATTTTATGTAGCTATCGTATGTATTACGTAGTTGGTTAAGTATAAGAAAATTCTTCGCGCCCAACTTCTAAATTAAAGACGTCAGTAAGTAATAAAAATATGCTTAGCCCCGGGCGGGGTTACTACGAACTTGATATTTTGTGTGAATAAGCGCCGAGCGGGGCAAATGAGGGATGGTATCTTGAAGGCCATGGCTGATTCCTCTATCAGTTCCTGTTCTTTTGTTTATCTATATAATGACCTCGTCGACGAGACTTAAAACCCAATGAAAAGGTGGGAAGTTAAAGTAAATGGTAAGCTACTGGGTTTCAATCCCAGTTCCTTTTTAGCGATAGAACCTGACCTCTGCGCTCCCTGTAATGAGCGAAATGTTTTTATTGGCCCCGACGGAAGGTTGTGTTTATCCCACCCGGGGCTACGCCTTTTTTTGATAACTTTAGTGCTGAGGCAGAATTTGTGCAAAAGTTCTATAAATGTATTCTTAGCTTGTCACAATGTTAATATCGAGTGTTTTACAGAATCGTTAAAAATGTGGCATTTTATCGCTAGGCTAGTTGTAAATGTGTTAACGGCGATATGGCGCGCATTCATTCCTGCGACAATCCGTTCTCTATCGCAACTGCAACCGATTTGAAGCTTGAGGTCGAGCCACTGACGCATCATCCACAAAAAAAGCACAACCTTGTCAAGTGACCTCATTAACTCAGATCCATTATAAACACGTGGCTACGATAAATCGACTGCCAGTCAAGCAGTCACTCGTACACAATTACTTACCTACCTTCATGTTTATTCCACCATGGAATAACGTCTCGGTAGTTAATCGGGTCGTACTGAGTTGGAAACGTAACTTTGACCTGAAACGTGCGTACAAGCACACCACGTCAATCCTGCCAGAATTGAAGAGTATAATTAGTGATAAAATATACGGTGGTATTTTTCATGCATAATAGCCTACGGCAACAGCGCAGAGTAGTATACTCTATTGCGCTCCACGTCCAGATATTCTTTCATACATGTTATGTCACGTAAACGTAAAAATATGCTTGGACTTTCCGGGATTTGAACCCGCTCACATAATTTTATGGCCAGAACAGTTGTTGTAAGGTACCGAGTAGCTCAAGAGGGAACTTAACCCCGTGCTGTGTTGCCAAAATTTGCATAACAAATGTCATCGTGCGACATTTTGCCACTTACGTATTCTTCTCCGATACCGCGCAGGCTTCAGGTATTGTGCTTCTCACGCGCCCATTACAGGACATTATGTACACATTCGAGTTAAATCACAGCAAGTGTCGCGGCGACAAAAGCTAGTTTTGATTAATAAAAAGCTAAAATAATGTAAGAAATTGAAGGATGATTTCACTTGTGACGACTGCGTAATCTCTTTGCTTTGTTACGTGTGGAAATGGCCCGTAAAGACTGCATTCTTAAGGGGTATTGAGCCCCACCACCTTGGATTTACCTGTTTCTTCTCGATAACTTCTGTTCCAGTCGATGTATCGAAATTTTTGTCACGACAGGACATAGATACAAACTTAATCGATTTTCTGTAATTGCTGGAACCATAATATATTCATTATTTTGCAACGGGAAACAGCTGAAAAGGAAAAATTGCTTTGTTTACGGGAGCGACTACAGAGGCCACAAAATTAACAGAAACAATGTCATGTGGATTCCAAAAAGTGAATGAAACTATAAACTATGCCTTGTCAGCGTGAAAAAAGTAAAACAATGTGTCCACTCCCTGATTTATAAGAAAAACTGTAAAACCGATTTGACAGGGATCAATCCCCCTTAAGGGGAATTGGTCGATATTTTTACGGTACATATCCATTATCGTGATTGGTATCTGTCACGGCTCTATAGATGGTTCGTGATAAAGCGAGCGCTTTTGGAGCCCTAGTTACTTTTTTTTTAGATACTTTGTGGTTTCCTGCTACTTTTTTAAAAATATAAATAAGCATCCTATGTAATTATTAAAGTATGTACACCGTAGTGTTACAAAACTTCTCGCCCGAGTTTATAATAAATAATATTTTTAAATTATTATTCTCGACAAGACGGTCTTCAAAAGTGCTCAGTTTGTCGCGAACTAACTCTAAGTTAGGCCATGCTCTCTTGCGTCTACTATTTTCGTGATAATTATTTTTAAAGCTTAAACGAGAGCAGATATCAAAAATCTCTGTGATAGTTTTGTTTACAATGGTTTTTGCCGCTATAGCTATATATTTTTTCCAAAGTAAGAAATTATACGGTTCGACAAAAAAGACAATTACCCAGAATTTAGTTAAGTATATAATTAGCTCCATAGTATTTACTTAGTGCCTTGAAAAAAATCAGCCGGTATGAGAAGAAGATTTTAAACAAAACTGTCAAACAGATGTTTGATATCTGTTTTCGTCACGGCGTAAAAAATTAATATCGCTAAAAAAAAAAAAAGTAGAAACAAGATAGCATGGCCTTTCTATGAATAACTACTCTGACGTGTGTTCTTTTTTCTCTTTTGCTACTAACACTTAAAGTTCCTGTAGTTACAACAACAATGCTTTTATTAGGGATTTATGTAAAGATTCTGGTTGTATTATTTTTGTTATAAGTAAGTGCAAGCGAGAGTTGTGATTATGGGAAGAACCAAGATAGTAATGCGAAGTTGTGGGAAGATGTGACTAGATTGCAGTTAACCTTCGTCATAAAAAATTGCTAACTGGCTGAGCGCTTCCACCTTTCGTCAGAACGGGCAGCTTTATAATTTACCTGTTAACCTCCAAGAAAGTTACCCGACAACTCGTTGGCAAACGTAGCCACTGTACGTCGAATCCTAAAACTCGCCTCGAATGTCAAAGTTATATATTAAATATTAATTTTGTAATACTTTGTGGATCTTAGCATGCTGATATTGCTCGTATGCGAATGTGTGTTGAATAGACGTCGTAGAAAAAAAAATTGTGTGGAATGATTTATTTTCAGCAAAATTAGCAAAATAATAGTTCATTAGCATATTCAAAATTCACTCATTAGCAAAAAAACACTATACTCGGAACAAATCGTGCAAGGATAACGAAGGCTATCGCGTGGTATCGTCACAACCTGACGCGTTCCTTTTGAATTTAATGTGGTTTGTTTGCTCGAATTTTCTTCTAGGGGCACAATGTTTCTCAGTTGTCTGCAAGACACCAATTACGGTCTTCGGCAACTTTGTCTCGTTTGGATGAGTTTGAGAGAGTCCGCATGGTCGACCGGCAGATTGGCGATTTGGCGCATTGTTTGTTAATATTGAATCTTACTGGTGACATTGTGAGTCGCTGTTAGACACAGCGGGGACAGAAAGATACGCATACTTATCCAGAAGTCTCGGGGATCTGCCGTCATGGCGACCCTTACGACGTCCATCATTACGACTTGAGGATCTACAAGAATATGTAACTTTCCAAAGATAGGCAGCATGACAACTTGCGTACATACTGTTGAGGAATGGTATTCAGCGAGGAATCTCTACGCCTGGGCCAACACAATGATCCAGGGCTAATTGTAGAGCTGTACACCATCCCTAATGAGTGTGGTGCCATTTCATACTGTTTCCCGCCACAACGTACTGACGGTTATTGGATGAACTTTGATAGTGCTGCGATACTTCCAGGACATTCTACAACAATGTGTTAATTTCCGGCAGGGTAATGCCCGACCTCGCACAACACGAATATCTCTGGTCTGCATTCGTGATGTCAGCGTTCTTCCTTGGCCAGTGAAGTCCCCAGTTTTAGACCAGATTGGACGCAACTACGGCAGGTTTGGAGGGCTAGCTGGGGCAAGTTCCTCAGGAGAACATCAAACATTGTGCCTGACCGTATAGCCGCATGTCTACGGGCTACGACGGTGCCAGTGCTACGTTCTTGGCAAAGCGAAGCGTGAATTCTTCCTGGACAAGCGGTGCTTGGCAATGCCTATATACGACTTTGAGATGTCAGGAAAACAATTAGATTGATAGTGTAGCAGGAACACTCCAAAACCAATAGCGTGCAAGAGGCGAATAACAATTGTCCAGTAATAGACCGGTGTGCTACCTGTGCCCACTACGTGAACCGTGGTGGTGCTATCTAGTTTTTGCAAATGTGTGTACCTTGCCAGTTGCCATTTGCAACTCGGATCTCAGCTCGTGATTAGGTAAAGCCACTTGGCCAAAATAATTTTCTAGGGTAGCGTCTTGACGTTAGAGTAGCCACTTCAAAGTGGTTAACGTAGTACGCAAAGCTTAGCCAACTGGTGAATACTGAATATGAGAACATCCGTGCATATCAAAAGCAATACAATTCGCCGCGGCATGTGCATATTTAAGGTCTTTTAAGACTTTCGTGGTGGCGCGAATAGTATGCCCATTTTGAGAATGAGGCAGGCGTTGGGACCAGACACCCCGAGCTGCCATTGGCGACTTGACGTGTACTGCGGGGATGACGGCGTGCTAAATGTGGCATGCCTGTGTCGCGTCCACCTAGCATCCTGGCAGAGCTGCTACAAGGCAGTAAAATCTGCATGAGCGCGCTCGTAAACTCTCTCTCTCTCTCTCTCTCTCTCTCTCTCTCTCTCTGTCCTGTCCCCTAGGGTCGATAACTAGACCGACACCGGCGTGACGTCCACGACCGTGATGCATTCCCTCCCCTCTTCCTCCCACGTCGTATTCTACCTCGTGTCCACAAAATTGTCTTTTTTTTTTATATTTTATTTTACAAACACACTCTTTAAAGTGGTTATGGGGCCTAATAGTATGGTGTTTTGATTACCTGCACGAACAAAACTTTGATGTTCATTTAGTAGAGAGTGTTCTATGTAAAATAATCGTTGGCGTCCGATCCCTTTTTACAAGAAAAAAAAGGGGGGGCTGTTTCTCCAACGATTTGGGCCATTACAAAAATTGCTTTTAAATTTACGTGATGCATTCTCCCCTCCCCATCTCCACCACATGATAACCTTCTTCGCGCCCACAGAAATGTGTTTTTTCTTTTACAAACAAAATCCTTAAAATGGTTGTCATTACGGGATTTTAATTTCTTGTAAGGAGGAAATGGAATTGATGTTCGTTAGCAGGGAATGTGCCTTGTAAAATAAGAATTTCATTAATTTAATATGTGCTTCCCTTTTTTTAGTATGCGTAATAGATTTTTAGGCCAATGTTTTTATTTTGCGTGAAACTCCAACTTGCTTTTAATGTTTAGTTCTTTGAATTAACTAACGTTATTGTATTTTTAAGTGTAATGCTGTGCGGAAAAGTTACAGTTGGTATTTATGACTTCTAAATGTCATACTGTGCAAACACAGCTGTGACGTGACGTCTCCCAGAATATCATGGGACATGGTGAACTTGTCAGAGCGAGTATATGATGTAAATGGAAGGCTGATGTGTGTCGAAGTGACGGCAGCTTGTTTGGAGAACTCTGCCACTCTGATGTGATTGATAGCGGTGTTCATTAAGGCATGGATCGCGAGTATCTCTCTCGTCCTGTCGTCGGCTGCCCTCGTGTTCACGGCTTCCTGTCGGCAGCCGGGTCGTGTGCTGCCCCCGCGGTATGACGCATGTTTGCTCGCGGCCAGCTCCTCGCCGAGGGGAGCCGCTTGCCCTTTGTTTAATTGACGTGAAGGGCCGTAAAATAAACCAGAGTGGGTGGCGACAGCATGCACCCTTCTCCAATACACCCCGGTGCAGCGCTGCCAACCGTGCCCGCCTGCTGGTGACTCGTTAGGTTGGCAGTGTAGGTCGCCGCCGTAGCTTGTCATTTTGCCTGGTCGTTTATTTCTGTTTCCTGTCGCGCGATGGCCTGTCCTATTTCCAGGACTCGTTATTGGCTGGCGTGACTCTTGCGTCTCGTTCTCCAGTGCATCCTTCCCGCTTACTCATCGGTAACACTGATTTTAAAATACCTCCTCATCGACAAATACACTGACTTAAGGTTGGTTCACAATTAAAAAACATAAGCACAGAACATATAACATGGCAGTAAAAACTGTGCACGACCAGACGCCTTGTGCAAAATTAGTTCACAATTGGATTCTTACTGTTATGTATAGCCAATGGCATTTTTTCGACCAATCCAATATATTACTTGCTGTATAAAATTCAACCGAAGGCCATTAATCATATTTGGAGATAAAAGGAAGTACGGAAACAAGGTTCATATAAACTGCACAGCGTATAAGAACATTTACAATATAGAAACATTATTTTTAACATTCAAATATCTTATTCTAGCTTTATTTTGTTCTTGTGTATTTTTGGATGTTCAACAAACATGGCGGACTTTTTACAAACTCCTTTACTGTGTGATTGGTTGCTGTCCTATGCGTATGCACAAGAAATCAAGGTAGCATAAGGTCGGGATGAGGGCGTGGGGAGTGAAGCCAAGAGGGGGGAGAGGTAGCCTAGCCACCAAATTTGTCAGCCGCCATACTGCTTTAACCTCAAAAGTACACATTAGACTGGTATTTTGTATGGTAAATTAATGTATTATGCTCTTTAATTGATTGTTTAGGTTGAAAACTCTATATTTTATCCCTGTTTGCACACCTCCTTACTAAAGTTTCCTCAATTTTTTAATTATCCGGACATATTGATACCAGCCACTTCCATCGTTTGTTTGGTTACAATTCCCGGCGATATGCTCCATCTAGACACTTATAACATCTTTGATTATTTCCCATGTTAGCATCTCAACGGTCGTAGAATTACATGGCCGTGCACACAACCATTTTTTTTTTTTCGGTGTTATGAATCATAGAGGTTAGTTCTTGTGCGAACGACCTTATGTTCTATGTTGACTGTTATGTTATCAATTGTGAACCCACGTTTAGGCTTCGAGCATTGTACCCATATCATACCTATACCATAGGTAAACGCATTGAAAACACTTTTAACAGTTTTACATGAAAAGTACTTTCCGTACCTACAGCTCCAATATGGCAACGGTTAATTCTACTACAGGTTAGAAAGATCTATGTTAAAAGTTTGTCACAGGTAACATTTCTGTCTCTTGAGCGCTGGTATCGGTAGGAGGCGTAAACTGACCAATCATAGAACTTTCCTGAATTTTAAGGCTCGTAAAGTTGACACACATTAAATAACCCCTCTCTTTACCACGCATAGGTAAATTTAAGTTTACTATGGTTTCGTATTTTATTAGGTACACTAGTGCTTGCAGCGAAACTAGCGGCAGAATTTTTCCATGTGCCAAACTCTCCCATAAGAAGACACATTTTCTCTCTAACATGTAGTAGAATTAACCCTATCACGGCTCATTCCAGGTCCAACTAACTGACTCTTTAGGCCATGATCTCCCTTTTATTTCAAACAATTGCAATCAACTCAAATATTTTTTGACCAAATGCTTTGAAAAAATCTGAGACGGTGTACAGTCATACGATACACAATTTTACCAGACAGTTTTTTTAAAATAATGTGCCGTTTGCGAGAAAAAAATTATTTTGCTTCGTTTTGGCTTATTTTCACAAAAAAATGTGTACTATTTCGGGGGCAAAAATCTAAAAATCAGTTTTGTGTATTGCAACAGAAAAATTCTTATAAAAACGTTGATATATAAGTGTTAAAATTGCCAAAGGAATTTTTGATATATGTATTAACTTGCGTTACAAAAATATTTTCGAAACCACTGCTAAACTAGGGAGCGAGGCCTTAAATGTTCGTTAGCATTTTTCCGTCTTAGTCAAAGTCATTTTTTGTCCTCTTCCGCATTACCTCTAGTTATTTATCCATGCAAGTAGCTCGTGCGTAACTGCCGTGCCGTGTAGGCGCTGTACGTCGAGGAAAGCGAAGTGCATGTGTGCAGTCACGTGCGTCGTGTTCGCAGGTTTGTCGCGCCGCATTGCTGCCCTACTTGTCGCTACGTCGCCGAGTCATGTCCATTAACCACCTACTCAGGCTTGACCCACTTATTAATTACCGCACCACGCCTGCATACTCGCCGCCTTTGAGATTCTCTCCCGCGAGCGGTAGCGCATTTCGATGCATATAAAAGAAAAGTGGTTGGGGTTCATAGTCTTGGATGCAACCGTTTAAGAGTGAGTGATAATCATCGTCTTGCATTTTTGTATTTTGTTTCATAACTTTTCTTCTGGATAAATTTTTGGAACTTTAACCTAACTACTGAATAGAGAGAGCATTTTGGACACTGTAAATATATTTGTGTCGTTACTGTTTTCACAGATCGAATTGCAGTTAGAAAATTTATTATTGCTTTCTTAACTATAATTTGATCTGTAACACCATTAACGGAAAATAAATATTTTTGATGTCTAAAAGTCCCTTGATATGTATCTGTCCAGACTAGGCCGCTGAACGGCGTGCAATAGCTTCTGCTGTTACCGACTTATTCGGAAATTGTTCAACGTGCTGAAATTAAGTATTGTCTGCTTAGTAGTAGCATTCTCAACTCCTTCATTTACTCGGAAGTTTAAATTCATGCTGCTGAAAATGGAAGTTTTGGTGGTCCTTTTTATGTATGAAAATCTTAGCGCAGAATCTTTTTGATGGTATATGCGTGTACAATACACATTTTGTATTACGTCATAAAAATATATGCTCACCACTGAATGTCTCATACGCGGTGAGCTCTCGGCGAGAAGACTGCTCGCCTAGAGGCTAAGGAGAGACGTGTACTTCCACAATTGTAGGCCTCGAGCGCGCCAGATATCTGTAGCCAGACAGACGGCCACCTTAACCACAGTTACGTGTCACAGAGGTTTATATCCGTGGCGCATGGGAAACAAAAAGTACGTGATGTGTAGGAACTTGCACAATTTACGTTACTCTTTGGTGACAAACTTCCCTGTCCTGATACCAGAGTACATAACAACCTGTGATTCCATTGGCAACGAGCTTAGAGTAACTATAGGGTAGAGGGAGTATCCTCTATACAGCTGCATACGAAATTGTGTGTTCAACATGTGTCACGTGACTAGTGAAATATGCGCGGGAGATTTGAAATAACACTGAGAGAAAAGATAATAATTGCTTAGTAATCACAAACATGTTGGGTTATTTTGGTACCATATGAACATACGAACTAAGGAGAGCATACAGCCATATTATCGCATAGTACAATTGCGTAGAAATTTCAGAACGACAAATGTAAACAATGTCTGCCACGTTACTGTTTTCCTTAACTCAGCTGTTTTTAGTAAAAAGTAAATATTAGCTACGTACTTACTATAAGGTTTTGAACCGAGATCTTGGTGACACCACATGACTAAATATATATTCTGGAAGGTACGTCATGAGTTTCAAACAACACGACTGCATTTTAACGCTGAGAAAACATAAATAAACGACACCAAACTCTCGAGACCATGTTGGACACACATTTGTGACGTCATGCTCCCTCTACTATATATTACTTCTATGGCAACGAGACTGTAAGTGGAGTTACTTTTGAGCGATTCTTGCAATGCGGAGAAGTTAGACACTAAACAAGTATTTTGGACGTACACCATTGCAGCAAATGGTGTGTCACAGGAAACCAGATATTACACACAAACAGACAAGTAAACAAAGAAAAGGACTTTGCAACTGGCAAACATATGTAATCATAATATACAATTCTACGAGGAATTCAGTCAATGTCTTATAAGAAAATATGTTAATACAAACGGGCACCCAAGCACCAAAAAACAAACCAAAGAAAAATTAAATAAATAACTCAGGTTATTCCATAAAAATAATTCCGTCATTAAGTTCGAAAAAACGGACAAAAATAAAAATAATTACAACAATAAACAGACAAAACAAACGAACGACAAACATAAGTTAAGTGGTGTCAGTTACGTGTGCAACCGCTTCGTGGGAGGTTGGTCGCTTTAGCACGGAACTTTCCATTATTGGACAGAAGTATTCTCCGCGGCAGACCAATGGGAGACGTTTTAACGAGTATACAGCCGTTTGGAGTCTTAGTCTGTTGGCAAAAATTAACGCGAATTTTGCACGTCGTTGGTAATGTATGTATAGCGACGGTTTGCTTTAATATTGAATCCCGCGCTCTTACATATTAAAATGTAGTATTTTAACCAGTCATATCTATGTGGAAAATATTGTTTTTGGCACGTAAGCTAAGCTTATATGGCGCGATAGATTTTTCGAATGTACTGTACTGTGAAAGCTTGGTTGTCGTTCCTTTTAATCGATCGTTATTTTTCCTTATGGTTGTTGTCAGTAAATAAGCTTACTATATATTCAATGTCCATCTGTTTGTATTAGGAACATCTTGCAATTACAAGTGCTTGATTTTATTATGTGGTCTTTGCAGCTTGGGTAATTTCTAAGATTTTTGTATTGGCATTCAGATGTACTCTTACAGTACAGTTACATTGCATCGCGAACGCACACACACACACACACACACACACACACACACACACACACACACACATATATATATATATATATATATATATATATATATATATATATATATATATATATATGTATATATATTCATTTATGTTAAGTAGGTCTACATACATATATATTATATATATGTTTGTGTGTGTGTGTGTGTCTGTGAATACGCATGAGTAAGCACACAATGTTATTGGTTTGTTATGTATTGGAAAACAGTTTATTTTAAACAAATTTGTATGTTACGTGTTAGTAATAATGTTTGTGGTTTGTTTGCTTGCAGGTACGTTAACAGCCAGATGTTCTAAATTGGTTGGTGAGTGATGTGATTGGTTTTTCTTTCCATTTTAAGAAAAATTTGTGATTTAGAATTAACACTTATTTGTGGTTTTGGGAAGCATGCATTGCCTGTAAGCCAAACTGAAATATAGTTTATCTAATCAGTCAAAATGAAATATTTTTAGATACACATTTCTGAGAGGTTGTAAAATTTGTAGGCTAAGGGTCTTGAGGGTGACGAATAAAGTAAATCGTACATTTGAACCTATTAAACTCGCATGACAGTACTTGAAACACATTTACAATAAAACTTTTGTATACTGTGATATGTTAAAATGAGAAAGAGCGTAAACTACTAATTAGGGCCTAGGAGGTTTTTGAGTAGTTTGAAACTCAAGTATGTTATCTTTCCACTTTAAATATGTTCACAGAGAACTAGCTGTTCCTTATAATAACAGCACCCTTTTTAAAAAGACGGCATTCAACTAAGTTATGTTGTTGTTATTATTGAATAGTTTATGCAGATACTGTATTCATGTTATATTCATTGCGAATTTGTAAAATTTTTGGTATTTTTGTAGTTTATGTTGACAAACAGGCCTATTTTATACACAGTTAGTGTTGGTCAAGTAAATAAAAATTGATTGGTGCTGCAAAGTTTGTGTTACATTCGAGTCTATCCCAGGAACCAGTGAACTTTTTTTTTGCAGGTACAATTTCAGTAACTATGTCCATTCTGTCTTATAATGGCAACCCAGAAAGTGCTGGAAACTAAATCGTAATTCATAACTTACCACATTTTAACTCTGCCTACAGATCAGATAAATGCACACGTAGAGCGTTTCTTTTTACAAAACAAATGTTACAGGAGGGAGCGAAAACGTAGTCGAGGCGGCACATTAAAAGTTATTAATAAACATGAACTCTGGATAATGTTCTTGGGAGACTTAAGACGAGGTGAGATCCACCACGAAGATCACACGAAGAAAAGTAGAAGGGTTTGGGATTGGTGGGCGAATCACCTTTGTGGCAAGGACAAGCGTCGATGGATCTCTCTGTGGCAAGGACAAGCGTCGATGGACCTCTCTCTGGCTTTGTCTAAGGCGTATCTCGCAGTCTCCTCGCGTGTCGTGTGGCCGCGACGAAGTTAGTTTGCGGGAGGGGACCGAGGGAGGAGCCACAGTCTTTGTAATTACAGCTTTCCTTCGCAGCACGTCGTCCTCCGCTGCCGGCGGGCAGCGATTCTCTCGCGTCGAAGATACAAGCACCGAGCCACCAGCCGCGAAGCTTGTTGAATCTGTGTGGCGAGATGATGCCAACCTAGTAACATGTAATGCATACATGAACTCTACCCGTGTTCTTGCTTCGTTCAAGTTAAGAGCGCAGAGCGATCGTACAGCTACCATCATGCTGTATTTTGTCTCGACAAAATCTGAGTAAACCAGTTATAACTAATGTTACCGGGCGATTGTACAATATCGGCTCACTTTTATTGTTTAACAAATAATATCGTAAAAATGTAGGAACTCTGGTCCAATCCCTTAATGTAGGCCTAATACGTAGGTGAGGTGATTTAGTTTTTAATTTCCTTCGCAATTTGGCGATGATAAAAAAACATTTCCGGCAATACTCTGTCGATCGCCTTGCAGCGTTGTGCCACTCATTTTATTGGTGATTCACCATTTCATATCAGCGTTGTTCCAGTGTGTGCTGAGGCCGAATGGTCAGACCATTCGTTACCCACCAATGCGATTCGAGTTCAATTCCCGGCAAGGTCGGTTCCCGGATTTTCGCATGTAGGTATCATGCCGGACGATGCAGTTGTTCGGCGGGTGTTTTCGGGGATCTCACGTTTCCCCCACCCTTTCATTCCGGAGCTGCTCCATACTCATAACATGTCACCCCTCACCATCGCTGAAGACCTCGATTTTAAGGGCTCGTTCCCGAGTTTTTTTCAGACTGGTGCCAATAACTCAAATATTTTTTAACCAAAAGTTTTGAAAAAAAAAAAAAATAGTCGATGTGCAATCATACGATGCACAATACTGTGGACGCGTTTTTTTAAATAATGTACCATTCGCCAGCAAAAAAAAATAATAATTTCCTTCATTTTTGCTTATTTTCACGACGAAAAACGTGGTACTTTGGGTAATGAAATCTAAAAAACCATTCAGTATAAATCTACATAAAAATTCAGCTACAAATTATAACATATAAGTGTCAAAACTGTGCAGCGAAATTTCGATATGAGTATTAGGTAGCAATAAAAAAAATATTTTCGTAATCACTGCAAAACTCCGTAATAATGTATCTCACTTATTCCAGTACGTGCGTGAAATTAGTATAATACCCATGAAAGTCACTTGAATGTTCTCTCGGGCGGGTTGTAAACGATTTTGAGAGACAGTTATTGAAAGGTCGTCGTATCCTTTACTGCAAGACGTTTTCTGTGCTTGATGTTAGCTAAGTACAGGCCTCCCACAGCTTCGTCGATGTTATTTCCTGACAGGCTGAATGTTTGCTGTCTCGTCCCGCCTCGTACTCTACAAGCATTGCAACCTCAACATTATGATGTCGAGGGGATGAACATGGCTCTAGTATCCGCGTACTTATCGCCGGCGACTTGCCCGACTCACTCGGCTTGCTAATTAACCCACAGTTGAATACAGCCACTAACGAGCCCTCTTGATCTTTCTGCCGACGGCGTGTGGTGTGCATACCAACTGCCAGCCGACGTCGTAGCTGCTTAAGAGGGGAGGGGGTGTAAATAAATAAACGCTGGAAACATAACTGATATCTACGATTTTTCGAAGCCAATATGGATAAAATACCCAATGACAATCCTATATAATGGTATTAGCCAACTTTATGAGTAAATATTTATTTAGAATTACTAATTCGTTACGCGTGATCTCTTGCGCCGCAGTTAAATGCACGAGGTTCCGGCGTCAGAGATTGTGCCTCAGAAGTTCGTAACACTGGAAACAATTTTGTTTAAAACGTTGGCTAAGACTATTGTCTAGGATTGCTATTGTTTAACTTTCGCAAATTGGCTTCAAGAAACCTACAGTTATAGATTAATGCTTTTAGCGTTGAATTACATACCATATCCTCTGCGTTTGCGTGTGTGAGGCAGGAGCGGTAAGGCTGCCACTAACCCACGTATGTAATACATTATCGCCTCTCCGTGCGAGCTCCTCAGATGGCGTGCAGTGTTTTTTACTATTGTCCTTTTTCCTATGAGACTTTGAGCGGTGACCGTATTATTTTATTTATGGGTAGCGTAGCTCGAAATCGAACGCTTGTTTCTATAGTTGTATTTTTCGAATCATATTGTTAATTTTTCAGATACGGCAGGCCAGAAAATGTTTCAAATAAATATGCCGAATTTTTAAAACTATAGTGACATAGTTTGAAAGTGTGTTATTTTAGTGTATGTATGTGTATATGTACATACACACACTGATATAATACACGTTAAATAATTTCGTCAAAAAGAGACAACACATGTGAAGCGCGACTCGAGGAAAGAAAGTGTGTCCGACAAGATACCCGCCTACGTCAATGTCGTACCACATTAAAATTTGTTAGAAATACAGTATGGGTTTTGTTGCGAAACTCCTACGAAATGAACCACATTTCAGAGGATGATAGGCGAGTACTTTCAGAACCTGACGCGCTTTGCAAACCCTATTTCCATACCCTTCAACTTGGCGAGATTGCCTTTTTACAAAACTGTACCTCAAAGTCTACTACTCCTATAGATACGAAATTAATCTAGAGACCTTATAAGTGAACTTTGCTGACATTTTACACCAATACATGTATTGGAGGGGAAGACAGACGTCTTTTGAAAGCCTTGCTTGCGCTTAGAGGCGATTGGCATGTGGTGAGCAAGTCTGCCTAAGAACCCACGCGCTTCCAGATCCTGAACGCGCTAGTTGTACTCCAGAAGTTCGTAAATTATATCTGCAACAGTGCAGTAACGTTTATTGCACGTGTCGAAAACCCAAGTATTGAACTACAGATACCAGTATGTACATTTATCGTGTAACGTTAATAGGTTTAGCGGTAAAATGCGCTAAAAAATTACATCAAATCTACGTGTCACAGTCTACGGCTTGAAGCAAATATAAACCCATTATAAAATAATTTGTATTTAAAAATAAATTGCTAAGAATAACAAAAAATTAGCAAATTTTACAAACGTTTTTAAATACAGAATTTTAAGATAAGTTAATGGGTTTACATGTTTCATGCCGTAGACTGTGACATGTATCTTTGATGCGATTTTTAAAGTTCATCATATTGATTGGTTTTCAAGTTTTGTATGAAATAAAAATATGCAACTTTTAAGACTTTTTAAATGCCGTTATGGATAAACCGGCTGAGCTAAATTTTTTTTCGCAGGAGGAAAATGTACTCCCAAGGCACGTCTATAAAACTAACACTATTTCATACAAATACAAAATTGCAACTTTTCCACACTTGAACACACTTTTAAACCATTTGAATTATAGCACCTCATATTTTCGTGGTTTGTTTGCTTTCATTGTTTTGGCGGTGTAAGTAAAATATTAGGAACATGTCTTTCCACAGAAACAATCCTCTGGGAGTTGGAAAATGTCACTGGCAGTGTCAAGTCAGTCACAAGTGGAGATACAGGGAGGGTCGCTCAAACGCTACTTCTATTCGGCCGGTAAATGATACTGAAGAAGGGACTGTCTTTGTCTCGTTCGGAGCCCCAATCTGGACGATTGTTCTATCAGTGAGTGAATTACGCGTGTCATCGCTCAAGTACCCCTAATTGAATAATGTGGGTAGCGAAGGGAGATCATTCCATTTCGTCGAGGTTTCTTTCCCATGTGAACTTGCATTTATGCTGTGTGTGTTTATATACGTGTGAATGTATCTACATTGATTCGCATGTTAGTTGTGCAGTCATTTGACACTCAGAGGTTTCCTTTAGTCGCATCTATCCCTTTCACTATTTTTTTTAAATTACGTGTTTTATTATTTATTTGTTTATTTAGTCACGTCTAATTTTGAACTTGTTTTGCTTCATTGCTCACTACGCTGCTCTAAAAAATCTACACTTTACTACAAACAGCAATTTACTACTACGAAAACAAAGTACCAACGTAATTCGTACAACTGATGAGCATTAATAAAAAGTACATGCATGACATTTGTTTTCAGTAAGTGTTCACATTGGTCTAGTGATTAAAATGACTGACGAATTGGAGGCCGATGTTCGAATTCCGCTGGTATTTCTTAGTTTTTAACTTGGTTACATGATTTTATTGAAATTATGATAAAATTAAACAAAAAGCAGAATTACATTTAAAAAATTTCTATTAGTGAAAAAATCTCTGATTCAGTTAATGCAATGTAGAGATTTGTACAGTTTACCAATGGATCAATTTCAACAATTCAAATCTGTCGGAAATTAGTTGAAATCTGTGACTATTGACGATTTATTTGTACTTATTTTGCCGCAACTTTGAAAGTTAGTAGTCGCCACACTTAATCACAGAGGAGAACAAACACAACACATACTATATATATGTATACAAGAATAACTTAAAAAGTTTATAAATATAACCTCGAGCTAACAGGTAAAATATTCTTAAATTTTTTGTATTTTAACAAGCTGTTGTACGAGAGAACATTTCCTTGCGAGGCGCATGCAACGTCTGTGAGAGTCGAGGTGCAAATGGCCATTGCAGGAAACTAAACATCGCAATTACTTGATGGCCGGTTTCCTGTCACATTTATTTGCGCGCCCCTTTCAAGGACGCGTCTATTGAGCACGGGAACATTCTTGTTTGGGGTTTCCCTTCCACATACATTATCTGACTGCGGCTCCTCCGAGCTGAGCAATTTCCTTCCTCGTGGCTGTGAGTTCTGTCATCAAGTGAAAGAAACTATGTTGGGGTGCCAATTTATCTAGCAGGGCTAGGTTCGGGGGGAGGTGGTCATAGGGGCCGTGGCCCTTCCCGAGATAGCTCCAAAATTATGAAACTAAATAAGGGCCAAGTGAAATATTGAAAAGATTAACCCGTACTATTCCTAGAGCTATATAAAAGACAACACAACATTAACAACACAATCACTTGTTGCAACAATATGGAATCAGAAGCTTCAAAAGTGTACCTAATTTGTTTAATGTAAGAACAAATGATTTCACTTTTAAAACAGCATTTATTCTTAAAAACATAACCTTTTCTTAAAATATCTATACAATTATTTTACTTTCAACTGATTTTGCACCCTAAAATCCTTTCCGGGAAGGTCCCCCGGACCCTCCATTTTTTACTTGCGGTGTGGGTATAGCCATGTTTTTAGGCATAGCTACCTCCAGTACCCAAAACTGGATCCGCCCCCAGGTATCTAGACTGCGTTTGTGTGTGTCAGGCACAAAATCGACGGAGCACTAAAGGTGCAGCTGACCGGCGTATGTATACGGTGTTGTATCGACGCGCAAGCCACTCAACTGTCTTGCAGTTCTGTTTTTAAAATTATTTTCGTACGGGAATCTGAACGACTACCGTATCATTTTAACTGTAGGAAGTATTGTTTGTCGTCCATCGCGTTTTTCTATCTTGTGTTTTTCGGATCCGGCTGGCGAGTTCCCAGAAGCGGCAGTCTGAAAAAGTCGGGTCTAGACATTTTAGTGCCCCGAAATTCATGTTCCTAATACACGTGTTAAATTTTAAACTTTCGAAGTGTTTTCTTTTTGTAGATATACAATTGTAATGCACGTTATAGTAAATGTAATAATATATAATAAAATAAACAGTCGAATATCTGCAACGCTATTCAAGTCCTGAAGAAACAGCAACACATGTACTTTTTAAAAAAATGTGCAATAGACCTACACACATATAGAATTTATTTTGGTTTTATTTTTGTTCACAGCAGCTCTGCAACTGGAGCCCTACAGCGCAGGTGGGACAGTGGAATTCGCGGTTGTTCGTGAATAGCAGATATTCAATGGTTTATCGTATTTCGTCGTTAACGTAGTGAACAGAATGTCAGGTTGTAGGTAGCGAAAGTCAAATACATAGGAAAATACATGGATTTGAGTTGTTAGTTAAGAATAACGTGAAAAAGTCATATTGTGATTCATGTTATGAAGTGTTCTTTTTTTCGTCGACAGATATAACCAGTATTTTACAGCTATACTAACACACACAGAGAGAGAGAGAGATATATGATAGAGAGGGAGAGAGAGGGAGAGAAAGAGAGTAAACTAATTTTACTGTCAGAAGTTTAATAGAAAAAGTCTCAAATTGATTACGACTTAGCTGTATCTGCATTAAAAGAAAATTGAATAATGTAGTATGTTTAGATTGTCAACGTTTCAGTAATACAATTCCCCGCTCTCCTTCCTCTAGATCTTTCGCTAGACGTCAGTAAAGGTTGCAAATATGAAATGAGAGATCTTAAAAAAAAGTTAATTATTTACAACTTTTAATTTATCATTTCCGTAAGCGGGGGAGGAGACTTTGGGACACTTTTATATGTTTATTTTGCTCAATTGACAACTGTGAGCAAATTATAATTAAATATCACTAGGATATTTATTATTGTCAGGAATTCATCGCAAATAAATTTGTGTTCAGTACTACCAGTATGCGTAAAATATATTTTTTATGTCTCGAAGTCACCCTACGTATCTAATGTCACCGCCGCTTAACGGTTTTAATACACTGACTGTCTTTCCTATTGCATTATGAGCAAATATAATTATTTGTATTTATTTTTTAATTCGTCAATGTGAGGTTTGAATGTAGCCTACGATATGACATCGCGGTAATAGAGCGGTGCTGGAATGAATTGTGTCGCAGCAACAGGAAACAAATTTCCTGCAGGGAACATCTCTCTCTCTCTCTCTCTCTCTCTTTCGCTCTCTTTGTTGTTTGCGGAGCAGATTTCACATCGTAGCACTAAAGTTCACGGGAGGACGTAGAGGTGAAACGAACGTATTAGTTTATTTAACGATGCTAATATTCAATCGTAATATCTTTAGTTCCTTTCTATTTTTATCGGACACCGCCTGCCCAAGTCGCTGAACGGCGTGCATACCTTCGGCCATTAGGCCTTCAAGTTTATTTGAAAACTGCTGAGCCTAAGTAAGTCATGTCTTCTTAAGAACATAGAACGTTACAAGTGTGTATACCCTGTTCAGGGCCGCCATGTATCTGTTTTCACGTTGCCCAAAAAAGACGAAATTGGGTGATTTTGCGATCAGTTTTAGGTATGAAAAGTATGGCGTAAAATATTTTAAAAGGTATAGGCGTGCGCAATACACGTTTGTTTTTAATATTACGTCATAATTAATAGTTTCATTACTGCATGTCATATAGAGGTGATTTTTCGGCGAGAAGACCAGTTTAGTGAGTTGCGCCTAGGGGCTAGGTTGAGGCGTGATGCGCGCATTGAGTCGCCCTTACTGCGTCGCTCTTACTGCTTCCGCACTTCTGGGCCTCGAACCCACACAATATGTTCACCCAGATGGACACCTTAAAACTCGGCATCAGTCGCCATATTGAATCATTTTAATTTTCGCTCTTATGAAATTCTGAGGAGAAAATGGTAAAATTTTTTACTATAATATCAATTCTATTTACCTCGCGCTATAATAAAATAATCGCAGTTGAACTTTTAACGTATATTTATGCCGTAATCAGTCAAGCAATTTCTTTTATATTCTTAATTTTAAGTACGCCACTAAAACCAGCTGACATACATTCTGAAAAAATTCACAGTGTATAACAATGGTGTAGGCTATAATTTGACATACGTAAAAATAAAATGTAAAATATATATGTATTTAATAAAATAAATGCAAATTTTTTAAATAAAAATTTCAAACTTTAAATTTTTTAAATACAATCTTTTAATACAATTTTTTTAAATACATTTTTTTAAATACAATTTTTTGTATGTGTCAAATCATAGTGTACACCATTATTATACACTGTGAATTTTTTTCAGTTTGGTTTTATTATTATTACAGTTGGTTTTAGTGCATGAAACCGTAAAGTGTAAATTTTGACGTTCACGACTCATTACGCAAAAACTATGAGAGATACACAAATTTCGTAAGAGGTAGATTTAATCCCAATTTATGTCTAAAATATGAAAAAAAAAAAAAAAATGTGGGACAAATATAAAAATAAAAAAGACGTTGACAACTGAGTTGTCCGCGCCCTTAAGTCTTATTGGCAGCGAGGTCATAGAGACGGTTACACGCAATTTTACCCAAAGACAGGAACTAGGAAAGAAGTTGGCAATGGCCTCTGTCAAAGAACCGTCCCAACATTTGCCTGAAGCGACTTAGGGAAACCCATGAAAAACCCGAAATTAGGATGGCTGGAGCCGGAACTGGAACCCGGGTCCTTCCATTTGCTAGTACAACTTGTTACGCCGAGCCACCTCGCTCGGTGATTCCTTACTTAATTGGCAGGTAAATTTTTCCGATACACCTATTTGAATCTGTAGCCAGTTGTATTAAAATTTTCCCATCAATTTTATACAAACTACGTTAGTTGAATTTGTAACCGTTTAGGATATATCGAGCAATTCTGGTAACGTTACAGTTGACGCGTTTGTTCATCAATACCGGATTACGGTGTTTCAGAGCATGTAACGTGCTTGACTCGAACTCTGTTAGTCGCAAGTTCACTTGCATGTTTTCCAACTGTAACTAGCTAAACGCATCAAAATTCGTTTGCGTTGCTTGCAGCCGTTCAGTAGGCTACTTCATACATTTTCGGAAGTTGGTAGACTTTTTCTGAAGCCTTTTCATACATTGTGATTGGTATCCTGCTTAATTGCGACTAGTTCGAGGGTGAAGACAAAACGTTAAATGTAAGTTGTGAGATAAAATCAAAGATAATAAACGTATTGCGAGGTAGGTAGTACAAATATGTACGCAGTCGTGTTTAGCTAAAAAAGATACGCCTATTGATATGGTGATCTGCGAATGATATACAAAATGTTCTGAAATACATAATTCATTTAATACACCTGCATATTTATTTTTTACTCAGACGTAAGTGGAATATAGAAGACTTTCAAACTGGATTGGATTATCAAACGTAGTCAGATTGACTCGTGTGTGCAGTGCCATGGTATTTGAGCAGATCTAATGAATCCTTCTTAGGATCACATGAAGTATTGTGTTGGTTCGCGGTGCGCAAAGGCCTGTGCAATGTGTGCTTGAATTGTATTTCCTATATAGTTTATGTGTGTGTTACTCTTTGAAGGCGCGTCCTAGTGTGAATATAAATAGGCCACAATAGTTTCTTTCTTGTCTCTTTCTCTCTATTTCTCTCTTCTTTCCCAAGACTCGATATCAAACTCGTGCTACGATTACACAAACTGTAAAACCGTGATACAGTTATATATACTATTTCAACAAATCGTTGGAAACATGTGTAGCTGTTGCTCTACCTTTGTATATTTTTCAATTTTCTGGCAAGAAATTTACACAAAATTGATTCGAATTGAATTATATTTATTGATTTTTTTCCCATTCCGGTACTTAGAATTGGAAAATATAAAACATAAACCACAAGTAGGCATACGGTTTTTTTTTTTTTTTTTTTTTTTTTTTTTTTTTTTTTTTTTTTTTTTTTTTTTTTTTTTTTTTTTTTTTTTTTTTTTTTTTTTTTTTTTTTTTTTTTTTTTTTTTTTTTTTTTTTTTTTTTTTTTTTTTTTTTTTTTTTTTTTTTTTTTTTTTTTTTTTTTTTTTTTAACATTCCTTGTAAAATGATGCTGGCGTACATTAGTTACAGTAGTTTGTGTGAAAACAGAACACGCTGATGTTGATGTGAGAAGCCGGGGTCGTGGTCGTCGATGGACTAGACCTCTCGCCTTTCACCAAGGCGGTCCGGGTTGCAGGATTTTCGCACGTGGGAATAGTGCCGGACGATGCCACTGGTCGGAGATCTACCGTTTCCCCTGCTGCTCCATACTCACCTCATGTCACCCCTCACCAGCGCTAGAGACTTAGATGTTAGGGTCTCCATGTGGGCAAAAAATCGTTATTTTATATTTGTATGAAATGCTGTTAGTTCTGCAGACGTAACTTGGGAGTACATTTACCGCTTACTAAAAAAATAGTTTCAAGTTTTACCATAATGACATTTCAAAGTCAGAATTTGCACGTTTTTAGTTCTCATAAGCCGCAAAAACCAATGAACGTGAATAAATTTAAAAATTCACACTGAAACTACACGTCAGGAGCTACAGCTTGACATATTTTAAAATTCGTTACAAAATGTTTTTGTATTTAAAAAAAAATCCTGAAATTTTAGAATTTTTTGCCTCTTTAATCGGTTTTTTAAATACAAAAATATTTTGTAATATATTTTAATATATGCCAATCAGTAGTCTGTGACATGTAGTTTCAGCGTGAATTTTTTAATTTATTTATGTTTAAATTTAGACTTTGCAGTGCCATTAGAAGAAAACTAGTTGAGGTTTTTTTTTTTTTCCCCCGTGAGGGAAATTTAGTCCCAAGTAACGTCTACGAAGCTAACACTATTTCGTATAAATATAAAATTATTATTTTCCCCACTTGTACGCTCTTAAGTGCTGACCAAAATATCTTCACTCACTCGCTAATGTGAAGAGTATCCCGAGATAAAGTCTGTTTAACTTATATGTCCACGTAATGTTTTAAAATTGAATATTATCTTCATTTTCGTAATAAATTCGTCCCTTCACGAAATCTTTGTGAGAAGTTTGTATTGCGATGGGGTTGTGTTCATGGCTGGTGGCGGTGCCTGTGTTTTACTCTTGTGAGATGTAGTGGTGGGCGGAGTGCCCATCATCCGCCCGACATGACTGTAGTGTTTGCAAATGACTTCCTTCCTGTGCAAGATGGGTGAGTCACCGCCTGTGCCTCGAGATAACACATGCCCGCTGCTAATGAGAACTGTCGAGTGGAGTGCCTATCAGACCTCACCTGGGCCTCGCAAAACCGATAAGCGTCTTTACAAGTTCCAGCCTGGTTGTAACACGGAAGCTATGTTCCTTGTTTGAGGAAAAACACGAAACTCCGTAATACTAACTTGTGTTCAATATGTCTGCGATTGAAACGTTTATTTTGAATAGTTCCCACTTAACGTGTATTTCAGAATTTATACTTCGAAGTGTGGCCAAAGCAAGATCTTGCATATAGGCGGTTCGGGATAAAGTGAGCACTCAAAAAAGCCCTGCTGAAGTTCTATTTTCAGCCAATTCGTATCTTTCAGCGCGTGACGGAAAATATTTAACCTCTCTGGACACACCACTTGATGTTTGCGCGTGTTATGATGTGTTGAATTAATTGCTGAATATTAAAAATTAATATTTAAAAAATTCAGTAATTTTTAAAACCCAAAAATATTTTTACTTTGTTTTATATAGGAAACGTTGTAGCCTAAGACATTGTTATTCACTGTATTTTTTTTTGTTCAATTCTTCGTATGTCAGTTGCTTTTAGTGGTGTACATAAAACCGTAAAATGCAAATTTTCACGATTATAAGTCGTTAAGCAAAAACTACGAAAGATAAAAAAAATTTCATAAGACCACATTTTAGTCACAATTTATGTCTAAAATAAGAAAATATCCGGTAAATATAAAAAAAAATACAAATATGACTTGGAAAACCGATTCATACCGCCCCCTTAATTAGAAACAAACGTGAGCATGTCTGCCTAGACACAGCGTTTAAATAACGTTACGTGCGTGTAGGCTATACCATTTTCAGATCTTCCATTCATGCTTAAAGCTTGTTTTTTCGAAGTGAAAATTGCCTAAATGGGTAATTTTACGGCCCTTTGTTAGGCATGATAAATTGTATCGTAGATCACTCGCCTGACTGACACTTTCAGTGGTGACACCGTCTTTTTATTTGTCGAAAGTTTTAAGCAAAGTCAAATACAACTTTCTGTCGTAGTTTCTCGCGAACCCCGTGAGTAGGTTTTTTAGGGGCTCTGAAATTATATATATATATATATATAATTTATTTATTAATGTGATGTTTTGAAACTATACCTTTCCGGTATCGTTTGATGTGGTTTTTTTTTTTTTTTTTTTTTTTTTCCCGTAAATGCTGACATTAGATACACGTTGAGAAGTTTACAAGTCAGGCAGGTAGGCGGTCGCCTCAATTCTCCGTAGTTCTTGCACTGGACATGCAAAAATACGCCCAAACAGACCGCCAGACTCAGGCGCTGATCAAAACCACTTCACTGCAGAGGATAGTACAGTGGTATGGCATGACATGACTTTGAATGGCCAAGCTTGCATGTTGTTCAGCCTGTAAACTTTCAACGCGCGTGATCCTCCGATTATAAGTAATTAGTATGTGTTGGCGTAACCCCGCATTTTTGTAAGATTCTGCAGCCGTTGGACTAGTAGGGCTGAGTGAGCCGTAGGCCTATATACGGGATGTTTGGTAATTATAGGTACGAACGAAAGGGGTGTGTCGAGGACGATAAAACAAGCAAATAATGCCAACAAACATAGTTCCGGAAAACAATAGTTTTTCCCAATATGACACACAGCATGTTACGACAGGATATAACACCATTGTACCCGAGGATCAAAACGTCGAAATGATGCACTTGCGGACGAAGACTTACAACAAATGTTCGAAATGTGCGTCGTTCATGTGAAGGCAGTCTTCGCATTGGTTCCCTTACACGTTCTGCAAAAACATAGCCAAGTTTGCTCGTGTCCATGCATCGTAACGGAAAAACCGTCGTTTTCCGGACATATGTTTACTAGCGTCATTTGCTTGTTTCGTAGTCCTCGACACGCCTCTTCCATTTGTACCTATAGTTACCAAACATCCTGTATTTGTGTTTCAAAAATTTTATCAACGAGCTGAGAAGTTTCCTTTAAAATTGGTGTTTGCGTGTATGTCCGTATCTTTGTATAACTGTTCCCTGTATGCTGTAGAAGCAAAAAACAAATATGAACACTGCATTGAGTGTGTATAGGTGGCTCGCGATAAAGTGAGCACTTTTGAAAATATTATGTATGAGATTTTGGTCAGCGCTCAACATCGAGGACTTTCGCACTGGTGAGGAGTGACATTAGGTTAGTATGGAGCAGCGCCGGAATGAAGGGGCGGGGGAAACGGGAGATCCCCGGAAAACCCGCCGACTAGCGGCATCGCCCGGCACGATTCCCCACATGCGAAAATCCGGGAATCGGAACATGATCGCCTTTGTGGGAGGCGAATGGTCTGATGTGGCCTTGGAAGTTAATTTTTCAGTACGGTACAAACTGTATACACACTTGATAATTACATATGCTGCTTTGCTTTTTGTTAAAAAGTGACAGGAAACTATCAATTTACTGAAAGGGAATTCTTTAGAAGTGCTCACTTTATCGTGAACTACCTATAGTGAGTATGTGACCGCAGGTGAATTGAAATTCGGTCATTTTGGCCACTGTGAAGCTCATTGCAGATACTTTATTTTAACAGTAATATTGTTTTTTCTAATTAAAATAATCCATTACAAGTAGCATTATTTAATATTCTCAGTCACATCCAATAACTTCCTGGACCTTCATACTTAACCTGCGCACGATAGACGCTCGGAGTTATCGCCATATGGTAAGTTTGGCGATGTACAGTAAGTACTTGTATGCTCATCAGTCTTACGACCACGAGGCAGAGAAATGTGGGCGTGGCCGGTAGTGGTCGCCGAGGGGCGTGCTACTTGCATGGCGCGGTGTCGTTGACCCCCGAGCCTCTGTGTTGGCATGCCGCTGGCCCGCACGACGACCAGAACCTAGAGAGAGACTCGTACTATAGGGGTATACACAGGCTGTCGTAACTGCTCTACGGAAAACGAATACTAAAGGCCATGCTCTCTTGTTTATACTTTATTTGTGTGATGTTAATTTTTTACGCCTAAACGAGATAAAATATGTCAAAAAATGTGATGCAGTTTTGTTGAAAATAATCTTCTCCATTCTGGCTGATTTTTTTTTTTTTTCAGTGCAGTTAAATGGTATGTATGGAAAGGTACGACTGGAATACTGAATCGTCAATAAAATCTTAACTACTCATGAAAATTCAGTAGAATTTTTTGCCGAGTAGATATTTTATCAGTGGGCGTTTATTTATGTAGCTCTCTGCAGTATTATGCTTTACTTTCGAGTAGACGATTAAAAATAGTTTTTAAAAAACGAAGGGCTTGAAACCACAACATCTACAAAAATGGAAAACTGTAATTTTTATATGATAAAGACTAGGCCTTTATAATAACCGAATTTAAAAAATACTGTCATTTTGATTTGAAAATAATTTTACTATCCGAAAATCTCTGCGTGAAAGAATAGTGTGTTCAGTCAACCATCCACCTGGGAAACCTGGAACTTTCAGGGAAATTGTGTCCACCTGGAAACACCAGGGAAACGGCAGGGAATTTTCGGTCCATCTGAGAAATTGCAGGGAATTTTCACGCCTCATCCGTTTTGATCATACATAAAAGTAAAATTATAGAAAATAACGGAGTTTTGAGAGCATTCTCGTATTTTTATTTTAAAATGAATTACGCTCGTGTAGATGCTATACTTCATTGTAATGTTTGTTGTTATTTCCGATTAATTTTTGTTAAGTTCACTAGCTGTGCAAATTGACAGTGTTAGAAAACACTTGAAATCTTTACATTTATTGGAAAATCGAATACATTGCCAAAAAAAGTTGCTTTCATGCTGGCGGAAATCTGAGCAATTTTTTATTTTCTGTCGGGGGAAATCAGGAAAAATTCAGGGAATTTACGTAGTTGTAACGAGTGGCTACCTGCGCCTTATTTTCAAGAATAATAATAAATGAAACACATTTAAAGACAACCTCAGACATTAACATTTCAGTGCGGTGTGTGTAAATGTGTTAACTATTTACACTGCCATGTTTATATTAAACACGTAGCGGAAATATACAAGTTGGCTGGGAGGAAACAGTGACCAGGACTTCAAAACACTCACTTCACATACAACAGCCTATATCGTGATGTAATGAGCGGGGTAAGAGAGAATGCGCGAAGGAAAGGCCTGAGGTCGCATTAGCACGTGGAGTTGACGTCCAACAGTGGAGAGGACTAATTAACCTCCTCATCGCAGCTCGGGGGCCGCGGTGGCCGAATGGTCTCACCCAGGCGATCCGGGTTCGATTCCCAGCGGGGTCGGTGGCAGGATTTTCGCATGTGGGAGTCGTGCTGGTCGGCCGGTTTTCTCGGGAATCTCCCGTGTCCCCCGCCCTTTCATTCCGACGCTGCTCCATACTGACCTAATGTCACCACTCACAAGCCATAAAGACCTAGATGTTGAGTGCTGACCAAAATCTCTCACTCACTCACACACCGCAGCTCGTCGAGAGATCTATCCTGCAGCCTTTTCCTCCTCCCGAAATGAGGCAGTCTTGCTAACCGCGCGAGTCTGCAGTGTACTTGTCGACGATTTCCTTGTAGCTAGTCTGTTTTCTGCTGACAAAGGTTGTCGGTCCTACAGAAGTAACGCAAGGTCGATCATACTCCGCAAGAGGACGTTCACGTACCATTGAGCACGTCGAATATCGCTAAGCGTTGTTTTTTCTCAGTATTGGCGACTGTATCTAGGTTGTTATTTTAAAAAGCTCCTGGCCGTATTCGAAATACAACTCAGCACCGTTCGTATACCTATATTGGACACATTTATGTTAAAAATTCTGTAGGGGATGTGCAGCTCTTGGACATTGCATTGTCGGGGTCACACGATGTCTTGCGCTTTGGAGAAATGTTACTTGTTGTAGATAAATGCCAGAGCTGTGTGTTTGTTCGTAAGGCAGTCAGTGTATGTTGTGTCAAGAGGAGTGTAGATCGCCGGGAGAATGTTTCATAAAATTTGGCAGTTCAAAGAACCACCTCTCGTTAAAAAATATCCATCTATTAAATGATATGTTGTATTTTTATTTTTTAATATGTAGTATTACCTACCGTTTCATACGTTCTTACATTCCGCCGTTTCTCCACACTCTCATGTCATCCTTACTGTTGGGCTACTAAAGTTTACTGTTATCTAATAGTTGAGTGATTTACTGAAATGTTTAATTGAAACATTTGAGCTACGCATCGTAAGACAAAGCGGAATGGTATTTGGGTCACTATTTATGGAACGTGATCATTATTGCTTTGTTGTGGCTCGAAATGCTTTTTAGAGTTTGTTTTTTGTTGATTTTATTAATAAAGTTTGAGGAAATTGAACAGAAAAAGCGTTGTCCGACTTTCAAAGTGTTTTTTCAAATAAAGTGAGTTCTCTTTTAAACGCAAATAGAAATAAATATAGCCAGCGAGTTTTATTTTTACCGTCTCAGAAGAAAAGTTCAGTAAGTACTTTTTCGAGCTCAACGTTTCATCTTTCATGGTTTTGTATTCAGCAGGAAAATTCAAATTTAATACTTTTTTTTTGTACGAAACTTTTTTGCCGGTGGTCGAAAAGAGTCGTGGGAAAAGTTTGGAAGTAATTTCATCTGCTTGTTGGTGTAGCGGGCGATATTGCGAGCTCGTCTCCAGGCCTGGAGTGTAACGAAGGAGTGTAAGGGACGCTAGCGGTGAGGTGTTTGTCGGCATCGACCCGCTCTCTGGGTCTGTAAACAGCTCGCATCCTGCTTGCCACCTCCCGCCCGTGTGCGCACATGTGCGGCCTCTTGGGTCCGTCGCCGTCTTCATGTCGTACAACAGGTATAGTCCATCCCACCTACATGTTTCTGACACTTCTATACAGTTTCTGTAGTATTCTTAAGAGGGAATAGTACATAATTCAACGCTAAATGCATTAATCTATAACTGTAGGTTTCTTGAATCCAATTTGCGAAAATTGAACAATAGCAATCCTAGAAAATAGTTTTAGCCAACGTTTTAAACATAATTGTTTCCAGTGTTACGAACTTCTGAGGCACAATCTGTGACGCCGGAACTTCGCGCATTTAACTGCTGCGCAAGAGATCACGCGTAACGAATTAGCAATACTGGATAAATGTTTACTCATAAAGTTGGGAAATACCATTATCTAGGATTGTCATTGAGTATTTTATCTATATCGGTTTCGAAAAAAGCGTAGAAATCAATCGATGTTTTCAGCGCTTATTTATCTGCCGCGCCGTAGCGAGCTACGGAAAGTATTTTTTCCTTGTGTCACTATTAAAGATGTTTCCAATGCGTTTATCTACGAAAAGAAGACACTCTTGAAACTGTGTCCCTATGATTTTAAAATGTCGCCCACTAATAAAAACATGTTTTCCAAACTCCTCAAAGTTGCTAAAAATGACTTTTCACGTTGCTGTAGCTAAGAAAATATCAACCGTAATCGGTAAACGATATCATAGAAATTTGCATTGAACTTTACCTCATACTTTCCACAAATGAAATAACAGGATCATCGCTTGGAAGTCCCGTTGAAAAACTGTTTCTATGAAAACACTGCACGCTAGGTTAGTCCTTCGCGCCTAGAGATGATTAGGTGTTTGACTGTCGTGTTATATTCGACTTATCGCCTTCCATGTTTCCTTGCCTCGAACGTAAAAAAAAAAGCTAGCACCCAGTTACTAGTTTTGTGTTTGTGTGAGTGAAGCACGGCGCCAAGGGCGATGTTGATCGGCTCATCTGGCGCGGTATCGCCTCTACCATAAGACACAGAAACGGTATGCAGTGGTATCTTAGAACACTCGCCTGACTGATACTCTCAGTTGCTGGTGGCCCGATATTTTTTTGTATTAAAAATTTTAATCGAAGTCAATTGCGTGTTTCCAGAGCAGTTTCGCACCAATACCGTGAGTAGTTTTTGAGATTTAACAGCTGTTTTTAGCAATTTCTAGGTGCTCAAAAATTATTATTTTTTTTTTTTTTAATTGACTTGATGCTTTGAAACTGTTTTTCCGCCATGGTTTGAATTGTAGTTTATTTTCTTACGTTAACACAGTGCGCAAACCATAGTATTTTTGCATTGGAAAAACTAATACAAACAAAACTGGGTGACAGTTTTATTACATCTTTTATAGTGGTTTGAAAGAAAATATTGTGGGTTAAACAGTATAAATGAGGTGTCGTATTTTTAATAATAGCTGACGCTATAATACAAAAAGTAAATTATTATTGCCGATAAAATGTTTTTCAAAAGTGCATATCTAACACTGAAGATCCTATGGTTACGTGTACGCGACGTTCAGACTGACATCGTCGTGTCTTCCTCTCCCGGCGGTTTTTTCCCGTCCCCATTCCTTGCCTTGTCTGGCACTTGCTTCGTGTTGTTAGCGAGTCGTAAAGAAGGCTACACGTGGGCGACGGTCGCTCGTCACTTATCTACACGTGCCTTGGGCGGTTTCTCGACAGTAGCCTCAGAACTGCGACCATGCCCTGTCGGCGGCTGCTTAGATTTGTTATGGTCAGTTAGTCCTTACAGACAGACGTAATTAGTGTTGTATGCTTACCCTGACATGTACATTTGTCATGAATTATGGATACATCACTCTAAAAAATAGTTTGTAAATTTACCAGACGTGCGTATATGAGCGCTAAGAAAGTAGGTATGGTAGAATAGTTTCCCATACATCCATGGTAACACACCCAAACCTAATTATAAAACAGTCAAATGCATACTAAAGTTACCAGAAGTGTATTGTAACATTTGTAAAAGTTTGCATATTTACAAGACGGAAGTATGATAACTGTCCCATACTGCGTTTGGGATAGTAACTTCCTAAACATTTTAGGTTTTTTTACAGCGTAGAGTTGCAAAATTTACGGTTGCATGACCGAACTATATATTTTTTTTTAAACCGATGAAGATTAACTACGCTTGTAAGATAATTCTAATGTTTTTTTTTTTTTTTTGGCAAATAAATATTTCGCATGTCTGTAACAGAAAAGTTATAATTTTTAAATTTTGAAATGGCACAATTCTTATTAACGAATTTGCCACGCCACTGTTTCGTCGTCTTTACTTTCGTAACGGATATCTGCGATTTGTTTACAATATTTGTCCGCATCTTTGACGCTTATACGTTTTACTACGGCTTCCGTAAGCTATTCTTCTGCAAGTATCTGCGAAACAAGGCGTTTGTGTAACATGCTTATGTTTTCTGAGAACCCGCATTAAAATATGTCGCTCGTAACAGTCGCGTACAAGAACATTAAAACTGAAGTCGTATGAACGCAGCTACTTTTTATTGCAACATCGGGCTGTTATATTTTTTTCTCAGATTTTTGAAGTTTACTTTGAGAATAATTGTAAGAATACGCTTAATGTACTAAGCTGAGTATACGTTTTGCCAGGGAAGACTACGAAATTTGTTGTATGCCATACGTTACTTTTTTACGATTGTCTTTGTATGGATTTATTTATAGTGTACAGAGCTGAGATAGTTAGAACACACGTGCTGTACAAAATATATTAGTCTGTCTCAGTTACGAATGCAATCGTTCGTACTTTTTCTCTTGGGGCGCAGCATAGCGCCTAGGACGATCGTCTCTCGCCAATTCGATTCAGGTTCGATTCCCGGTGGGGTCGACCCAGATTTCCGCATATGGAAATTGTGTCATTGGTCGACGGTGTTTCACGGTGATCTCTCGTTCTCTTCGCCCCTTTATTCCAGCGATGCTCCATACTCACTAGCGATGGGCAAAATCGGATTAAAATAAATGGAGTACTCGATTTTTCTTAAAGTTCTCGGTTTCCGATTCTTGCTGGGTGATATCGATTCAATCACTCGTTTTTTTTTTATCGCTTGTAAACTGAGTTTTCGCTACTCCCGAGTTCTCACATCACGATCACACCACTAGTTTCACTTTCCGATTACGTGTTCTCGTTTTACCTTGATCCGATCCGAGTTACCGCTTGCAA
>PNEQ01088815.1:15225-33834 GCA_003012365.1 Medauroidea extradentata | reverse complement strand
TGACAGCTATCTGATTGGTTACAGTTACTATCTACATATGGTAAATGGAGATATTAATACCAACAAAACTGGTTATTTGTTGCCTTTACAGAGTTGCTGGGTACTGTCAGCAATGCTATTCCGTAGAATTAACAATCTCTACTTGTTGCTCCTAACACCGCAGTATGGTAAATTTAACTATATGTTTTGTTGCTTTGACATTACTGTGTCGTAATCCAGAAACGTAGTTTGATATTGTTAACAATCTGTTCTGTGGCCTTTACTGTGCTGTTTAGTATTTCCAGCAATTCAGTATAGTCATTTAAACAATATGTTCTGTTGCATTGAAAGTGCTCTGTAGTACTCCCAGCAATGTGCAATGGCAATTTTACAATCTGTTCTGTTGCTTTTACCATGTTGTGTAGTACCTCATCAATGCACAATTGTGGTTTTATCAATCTGTTCTGTTGCTTTTACAGAACTCTTTAGTACTCTCAGCAATGCAGAATTGTAATTTTAACCATATGTCCTGTTGCTTTTACGGAATGTGTAGTACTCTACGCAATGCAGTACTGTAATTGTAACAATCTGTTTTGTTGCTTTTACTGAAATGTGTAGTACTCTCAGCAATGCAGAATTGTAATTTTTACAGTCTGTTCTGTTGTTTTTACGGAACTTTGTAGTACTCTCAGCAATGCAGTATTGTAATTTTAACAATCCGTTCTGTTGCTTTCACGGTGCTGTGTAGTACTCCCAGCAATGCAGTATTGTAATATTAACAGTCTGTTATGTTACCTTACAGAGCCCCAACAGTCGCTTCTAATGCATTCTACAGAGCGGCAGTGTGCATTGTTGCTTTCAACAGATCGTTGCAAAAACCCGTTGTGAGACAAATATAACAACAGTTTATGTGTTCACGCTTAAAATATAGATATTGTACATTATATATTTGTACAAGTATAGTTTTGTGGTGATCGGTAGTATATTCGTTGGTAATTACACATCTCATCACGATATAGACATCAGACAAAGACCTCTGGCCCAACTAACTTCGTACAATATAAAAGGTTTCATTGGTTATCATCTATGCTCGACCTGGTCCTCCTGCTGTTGTGGAGATTATAGCCGCGTGTCAGCCATGTTATTTAACAAAATGAGCAAAACATAAAACTATATTTTAAAGCTTATAGTACAAGCCTTACTAGCAAGAAGTTCCTGGAGCTAACAACAGATGGCACTAATGTCGTAGCCGTTGGTACCTCCAACAATCCATTGCACTGTTGTAGCGACCATACTTGTCTGTTAACTCTACAATACTAGTTCTGTAATCTGAACAATATCAGGTGGTGCCTTTAACAGTCCACGGCACTATTTGTGATTACTATACTCGTTTGTTAACTGTACAATGCTAGTTCTGTAATCTCAACAGATCCAGATATTTCCTCTTACAGTACATTGCTCTATTGCAACGAACATACTCATCTGTTATCTCTACACGGCTAACTATGTAATTATAACATAATTAGGGGGTATCCCTAACAGCCCACGATACTGTTGTAGGTACCATACATCTTCTGTAAACTTGAGGAAAAGAAATTATCGTCAACAAAACATTCCTTTGCAGTTACTAAACGGCAATGTTGGGTTTACAAAGTCATGTTCTGTTATCGTAACAATAACATTAGGATTAAATTTAAATCCATCTGTATAGTTACTAGAACAGAACACACTGTTCCTGCTACAGATAATATGGTTTCTACAACAAAATAACTTTCAACGGTTTTTATATAGTTATGATAAAAATTTGGATTGTAAAGTATTACTGAACATTCTGTTACTGGTACTAAAGTTTGGTTATTGCTACCCTATATTGTCATTACAGAACTGTTCAGTTGAATGCTGCATGCTGATTTCTTTCAGTGTACGTCAATTTCGCGGATTCATCTGGCAGTAGCCTAGATTTATCAATCTTCTACACGCACTGGACACAGACAGTCAATTATTCATTGGCTTACAACCTTACAAGCGAGTAGCACGCGATAACTCTAGGAATTATTTCCTTATTTAATACTGGCTTGCAGTAGTCAAATGCGTTTCGTGGCAGCCGCAAGCTAATCACACACGTGATTATGAAGTATACATTTTGGCGTTCAACCTGACCTGGAATGTATATGCGACATTGACGTACCTCTACTGATAATATGTCCAACGTCTTCCTCTTTACTTCTTTCCCGCATTGCCGTATTGCTGGCTAATGCGCAGGGATCGGTGATTTTCGCGTAAAGATTTTTGAACCACTTTGTTTCAATGCCTCACGTCCACACCTGCAATTCTGCTCCGTGCTCAGTGATTGGATGTTTTTAACAAGTGGTTCTACCCACTAGTCACAGACATGTAGTGTCGCAGTAATCTACTGTCCGCGCGCCAGCTCTGAGTCCCTGGCGCTTATGCGCTTATCGCCCGTTAAGACATAAATAACACAACGAGTCCTATAGCACGTCGGCACACATACTAGCCGTAGGAACTTCGTAGGTTAGGATGTGTTTTCTACTGTGTTACTGTGACGTACATGAAGTTTAGGTCGAACAATACATACACGCCAGGGACTCAGAGCTGGAGCGCAGACTGTGGTTCTGGTTTGTACACTGACACTGACACTGGTACACTCTGTTGCACGTAACTTCAGTGAACTTTTACACTTTTGGGGCCAATTATTAATTGTGAGCCATAGGCTACATGTTTGATGATATGCAAGTGTCGATAGTTCTGGTTATGAACTAAACCTGAAATTCACATTCCACCGACCACTGCAGCAAAGAGTGTAAATATACACATACACAAATGTTTAGTAATTGTATATTTTTATATGCGTAAAATATGAAAACATTCTTCACACGAATGTTACTATGAGTCGAAATATAGGTACAAATATCTTATTGAACACACATTATTTGTGGTTGTCGGTTGTCTGCTAGTCTAAATTTAGCGGGTTACAATCTTTAAGGGGTTAGAAATTTTCGTTTACTAGAAATCTGTGAAAGCAGCAAATTGGACAAACAGAATATCGTGTAGTCTACGTATTCAAAATTACAGTTCTAGTAGGAAAATATTGCACCTGCAGTGAGCTTCCCATGAAAGTAAAATTTCTTATGAGTGTGTGTTTATAAATAAATGTGTGTGTCTATAAATAAATAAATAAATAAATATATATATATATATATATATATATGTTCGTCTTCTAAGTTTTCCTATACCTTTCAACCAATTGCGATGAACGTTTGGTGAGTTAATATGAACACGCTAACTAAAAAAAAAAACATCTTGGGGGAGAGGGAGGCGAGGGAGGGTCAGAACGGGATACACAAAAAAGTTTAGAGAAAAATAACTATAGTAAGGCGTTTTGCATGCGCTCGCGAAAATTTTTGCCAAAAAGATTTTATACTTTGGGAGGGGGGAGTGGTGAAAACACGGGGTACACAGACATAATGGAGCACCTGAAATATTTAATGTCACTGCAACACACGCCGGGACAGTGTTAGTTTCAAGTAATCTTTCCATCTTCAGAATTAGGAGTTATTTAAAACAAGATTGTGTAAAAATACTCCTATCATGGCACTGCCACTTGAATTTATTTATTGTATTTTTCTATGGAATAACTGCAAAAACACGCGTACAGAGATGATGTAAAATTATAACAGCATTTGTACAGATTGTGCTGCCACTTACAATTGTGAAATATTATAAATCATTTAAATGTGTATACAGTAAAATTGGCCGTGTGTTGTGACTGACATTACATAATTTTAGCAAGGAACTGCTTCAATTTATTATAGTTATTCGAACCAGAGTGTAGCATTAACCATATGGAGGTCCGGAAGGGAGCTAAATACTCGGCAGAAGTGTATCGTCGAGAGTCGTAGAAGTGCAGAGGGGAAGATGTAAGATGACCTCCTCGCTGGGAGGTTGAAAGTCTCTCCACACAAGATGTAGCAGCAGAAACTCGAGTACGACCTTCCTGTGCGTCTGTCACGACATCGCGCCACTTGGTCCTCGCTGTGTCAGCACTCGAGTGTTAGTTCTGTCCGTCCGCCAGCGAGGCAATATTCGCCAAGTCCTTCCTCTCACCTCCGTGCCACGGAGAAGCCTTCACTAAGTTAAGGAGGCTGCCTAGGTGGAACGTATTTAGCGTGTTCCAGGCCTAGAAGTGCGGAAGCTGCAAGGACGGCACAACACGGGCATCACGCCTCACACTAGCCTCTATAGGAGCAAGTCACAGAACTGACGTGCAGTCTTCACTCCGACAACTCACCTCTATGAATCATCCAATCACAGACGATGTAGCAGAACTGCAGATGTGCTGATATCGCTCCCAAACCGAACGTTGCAAAAATCTTTTCGCCATAAAATCGTGGCTCTAACAATTAGGCAAAATTATACAATCTTGTGTTTTGAAGGAAGGAAAAAAGCTACATGGTACAAACAATGCCCAACATTTCTATGAAACAGTTTTGCGTTTTCTGTTTTTTTTTGCAGGATTTAAAAAAAAAATATAACTTACTAAAGTAACATGGGCCTGGCAAGAGCAAGGATCGGGAATTACATGTTAAATTATATCAGTCAGCATTCACAATATCACTTTCAGACAGAAACCATTTTCTGCATTTTTATTGGGCTTTACGTCTCGTCGACAGCGAGGTTATTAGAGGCGGTCACGCAGAGAAATATGTTTGGTACAGAAATCATAAATAAGTTTGTATACGGCACAACAAATGTGTATCCTATTAAAAAATAATACATTCGTTGAACGAAAAAACGAGTCAAATACCTACTTTGTTGTAAGAAAATGTATGTTATTTAAACTGAATAAACACCCTTGCTGAGAGAAATAAATATGCCTGGCAGTAAAATATTTTGTTAATTCAAATTTTACACGCTTGTTTGACCATTAATACAAGCGTATATAAGGTTGATGTATCAAATCCTTTTCTCTGTGAACACATAATGTTACACAAGTACGGGAGCTAGGAAAGGTGTCTACCATGTACCGTGACTATAAACCAAACCCAGCATTCGCCTGGAGTATTTTAGAGAAACCGTTGAAAAGCGAAATAAAAATGACTGGAGCCTGGTGTCGAAGTCCGGTCCTTCCGAAACGCGATTCTAACGTGTGCTACAGGAATTTAAATGTGGAAACTTATTTTTGCCCTGGTAAATGTCTGTTTGAGTCTTATATAAAAAACACTTATTTGCTCCCAGTTTTCAGAGTACTGCAAAACAGCGTAAATATACTAAGGCAACGGGGCTCACACCAAGATGAAGAAACATTTTTGTGGTAGCATATGCTATATGTTGGTTCCACAGGTGTCTAAGGTACATTTTGTTCAATATATAATGCCATTTCTATCCTTGGTCTTGTCGGGACACTCCGGTTTCTCCACCTTCACATTCAGTTGTCATCCCTCAGGGCTGAGTAGACACATAGCCGTCTTTAGTAGAAGGCCGCGGCCTTAGATCTGACAACACTGTCAGGAAGGGTCATTTTAACACTTCTCTTAGCTCTCCAAAGACAATAACTCTATCTGATTCGCTATTGTGCCATACCTACCGGCGAATCAGGGGAAGCCATTTCCGTTAGCGAGACAAAAGAAGTGTTAAAATGATCCTACCTTACAGGGTTGCCAAATCTACGGCCACGGCCTTCTACTAAAGACGGCTATAGTAGACACCTACAGGCTCCCAGTTCACATATCTGTCATATAATGGGTGTAATGCCATGTCCTCTGACATCCTTATCATGCACTATTAATATTGATTCAGTACGTGAGAGATGCAGTAGAACATGTAGTTTCCGTTGGGATAGTGACAGTACAAGTAATTCTTCTACTACGTGTGTCTTCTACACCCTGCAGAACTGCTCTGTTTCGCATTTTAAACGAGGCATGTTTCCTTTGATCGCGCTGTGATTTCTTTGCACTTCACTGTACAGTAAATATGCTGCATGACAGATCTGACAACTGCCACAGCATTGACAAGACTAATCACTCTATTATTACACGGATTTCGTATAATTACGGCGACGAGTTAGTGGCGAAAAGATTTTTGCACAATTTGATTTCAATGCCTCATGTGCACATCTGCAACTTTGCTTCACGGCCAGTGATGTGGTATTTTAAATTTCACTTGTCTCGGGGCTCAACCCGTGTACTACAGACGTATGACGTTACATGTACCTTATTCTAACTGGTGAAATCTGAATTAATTCATGCTGCCAATAATAATGTGCACGAAGTCAATGAAACAAAATGGTGCAAAAATATTTTCGTGACAAAATCCTGAGTCCACACGTAACTATCGAAGCTAAGATAAAACATTCCATACAGTTTTAGGAATAATGAAACTCAGAAGAAAAAATAAGAAAAAAACATTGAGAATTGTTAATCTAAATAATTTCACTACACTATAAAATGTCATTGGTAAATTCACCACACAAATGTATACAAGTCTTACAGAAGTAGGTATGGTAAACATTTTCCCGTCCATCAGTGATAGCGTTTGTGTACATTCTTAGAACTGTGTAAAATGTAAACTGTTGTTACAACACTTGTATAGCAACATTGATCAGTAGTTTCTCGGTTTACGAGCTGAAGTGTGGTAAGTGTACCATTTTGTGTATGACTGAAAAACTTAAATTACTGTTCGTGAAGATTTGTACAGTAAACTGTAATCCGGCGAAGTGAAAATTTAAGGTATGAGCATGACAGAGTGGAACAAAACTTAAAAGAAATCGACCTCACTAATACACTCTCTTTTAAAAGCTCAATACACCCTGCTTAACTTTGAAACATGAAATACAAGAATATATTATCCTGAGAAAGATGGCACCTACAAAGAAGACGATTTTCGTAAGTTGACAAATAACAGGGAGAAACTCAGAAAAGCTATTTTCCGCGCGAACCTTCGCTGTATTTTGAACTCAGCGGAACGTCCACTTTTTCCTTCGTAACTAGGGACTCATGATTTTGGTGAAAATATTTTCGTACCAACTAAACTCTGCAGCCATGCTTCATGGTCATTGGCAGCGTGCATTTATGATGAGGAGTCACTTAATTGACTGCGCCAATCAGAATAAGGTTACTGAGACACAATACGTCTCTTTGGTTAGCGAGTAGAGTCCCGCGACGAGTTAGAGATATTTCATCCAATTATTTCAAACCTTCTGCAGCTCTGGATGTAAGTCATTGAAACAAGATGGTGCAAAACTCTTTCCACCAAAATCTGGGGTCCTTATTAATTCAATAACAATCTTACAATAACGCCAAAATTAATTATTGTCTTTTTAAACCCACCCACGTCGAATAATGATACAAAGGGTTATAGCAAAATTCTCAATAATTTTATGCCCAATGATAATTGAAAGCGCATTTTGTTTCATGATATTACCGATACAAATGTCCGTAAGTTTAGATGACATGTCTTTAATCGGAAAACGTTAATGATCACAGATGAAATAAAAATTTGAAGCCTTAAAAACTACAAACTTTAAAGCCATTATAATGAAAGGAAGAAATTCATCTGAAAAAACAGTTGAAGTGTAATAAAAAAAACGCTAAAAGCAGAAAACAACCTTAAATTTGTAAGAATAATTTCATACATATTCTAGTATTAATTAAAATTAACTTTAACTTAGGATCTAAATTTCATTGAAAACTCCATTGACATTTTGTTGGTAACAAGTTAGTTGGATAACTACCCCAGGTTGCCAATTAAATATCACTACCTGCAATGAAGTTTGTCATCCCTACGGGCAAATTATTTTTAACAGTGTGTTTAAAATAGTCCAAAACACTACAGTTGGAATAAAACACGTTTTAAACCAAATGCTTTAGAAACGTTGACTACTAAAATTTTCAAGGAAAAGGACATTTCCCGTAATTTGGTAATCACTGCCTTGTACTAATTAGTGGACATATAGAAAATTTACTGCTTTGAAACGGTTGCTTCCAACAAGATGCAAGGGAAGTGAAATTGATTCCGCTGCATAAAAGCCACACATTTTTTTTCTTGAATAAACTTCATTCCTAGACATAGGAACAAATGATAATATAACTGCAGCTAAAATTCTTATTAGCCTATAAGATATTTGGAAAACAAGGTTTCCTTGTTTAACACACGTATAAGTGGTACTGTATAAGCTGCATGTAAAACAGTAAAACACCTGTGTAAAACTAAATAAAAAAAACTTGTTTTTTACAAACCTGCCTACAATTTACACCGAAGTCATTAAGCAGCGCAAGGCACGGAGAAAGTAAAACTGGTCTTCATTTGTACCTCTAGTTGCAGTTGGAATGAAATGCACCTGAACTGCACTTGGGACCGTGGTTGATGCAGCGACTAGACCACTCGCATCCCACCAGGTCGATTCGGGTTCGATTCCCGGTGAGTGTCGGCTCCTAGATTTTCGGTGGATCTCGATGATCTCCCGTTTCTCCAGACCTTCATTCCAGCGCTGATCCATACTCACATCATGTCACCCTCACAAGCGTTTAAGACATAGAGTTTAAGTGCTGACTAAAATATCTTCACTTCGCTTCCAGATTTGTACTTAACGCAATAGGCGTGACCTAATTCAGAGTGGCTATTTCGTCATCGCATTCCAACTTGCACGAGCCAGCGTGTGAATATAGATACTCAATACGGTGCAAACTGGTGCAAAGCCGGTGAACATTTCATGCCGTGCACTTATAACACAGCGATATTTAACTGGCTCGCAGCTGTTAATAAACGCACAGATCCTTGCAGCGTTCCAGAAGAAACATGGTCTAGATTTGCCAGCTGTTAACATATAGCTGCAGCTGACTGATAAGAGACGTGCAAATTTCTCATTGTTGTGGGGCGACTGGGTATAATTCACTGGCCTAGACACCCGAACATACTGAGTTATGTTTAGAGGTGCGTCAGTTTCGCAAGTACATCCCAGGTCAGGTTGGAAGTCAATAACGTATACTTCAATGCCACGTCTGTAATTAGCTGGCAGCTGTTACGAAACGCTTTAACTACTGCAAGCCAGTAGCATATAAGGAAAGAACTCGTACGACTGTCGCTTGTTACCCGCTTGTAATGTTATATGCCAATGAATAGAGCCCACAATTTTTCACGAAAAGAATTCTGTTAGCAGTTTGTTTCAATGATTCCTGTGCGCATATGAAGTCTTGCTTCATGGTTACTGGCAGAATGTATTATTGTACAAACGTGGCTCATTATACTTGTGCCAACATAACAAGGTTACTGCGACACCACACGTCTGTGATTTGCGGGTAGAACTCTAGACGCTGAGAGTTATAAACAGCCAATCACCGGCCACGAAGCAGAGCTGCAGATGTGCACATAAGGCATTGAAACAAACTGTTGCAGAATTATTTTCACCAAAAATTGTGGGCTCTAAAAATGAATAATAGCCGGTGCGTGTATACGCTCTAAAATTAGTTTGTAAATTTGCCACACGTGCGTATAGGAGCGCTAAGAAACTAGGTATGGTAGAATAGTTTCCCTGACATCCATGGTAGCACTCCTAAACCTAATTATAATGTATACTGAAGTTACCAGACTTGTATTGTAACATTTGTAAAAGTTTGCATATTTACAAAACGGAAGTACGGTAACTGTCCCATACTGCGTCTGGGATAATAACTTCCTAAACATCTCAGGAAGGTTTTTTTACAGCGTAGGACTGAGAAAGCTAGGCTGCTGCCAGCTGAATCCGCGAAATCGACGCAACTATAGTTATGTTATTAGCTTCGTGCCCTTGTATCTTTGTCTCACCGGATAGTGGTTATTTTACAATAGAGCTTTCATCATTGGTTGTAAAAGTATTTCAGGTGCGCCACACAAAATACAGATGAGAATACAATAACTTGGAGTTCAGTCAGACGTCAGATAATAACACGAGATATGCAGTTCTCTACAAATTGCATTTCCACGACAAAAATATGTGAACCAGTCTGAAAGGCATATTCGTAAAACTATGAACATATCGAATAACATTAAATTAAAACAAAACATTCTCGAACAACCGGCGTACTACTGGTATCCTGTGTTTAATTTGTAAGTATCTACTCTATCGATACGGCTATATGTGAAAATGTAGCGGAGTGCAGAAAATTAAATTACTTCTGTTTGTTTATTGCGATGTGCCCTTTTTTACCACGATAAATATGTCAATGAATTGTAAACTACGTTACAGGATAAAAACACGACTGTAATTGTTTATTTATAGCGTTGTCATCATTTGTCACAGGGATAATATTCTTAGCGTTCATGAATAAACAGCGTATAATTACATTTCTTGAATAATGAGAAGAAATCCAAACTTCACTGATGATTATTCGTGTGGGTGGATTGGTAAATGTTTGTGTAATATCTTTTACTGCTCTAGGTACGAATTACAATATATATATATATATATATATATATATATATATATATATATATATATATATATATATATACGTATAATGGAAGAAAATATTTTCGCATATTTATCTAAAAGTGGGATACATAATTTTTTAAATGTTTATCAAACACGAAAAATCTTAGAGAAATACACATATTTATGACCAGTGGCGGCTCGTAGGTTGTTGCCAGGTAGGGCACAAGTTGCAGAGAACTGTACAGGGTTGTGCGCTAGTTGACGCTACAGCCACTAACACGCTGGTATGTATGTGCCGCTTATTACTGACTGCTCACAACACAATAAGTAGCCAGTAGATATTCCATGGTCATATGTATACGGCGATGTGTTCACACGAGTGTACAGTTCTCTGTAACATGTGCCCTCCCTGGCAACAACCCTCGATCCGCCACTCTTTATGAATAGTTGGAATTTTACTGACGATAAATTAAACTTCAGATATCAGAACAAAATTTCGTGGTGACTCTTGAAATATAGTTGTTTGTACAGATATAAAAAAATAAAAAAACAAATTATAAATATACGTTTTCCATATTTTAAATACACGCAGTATAATAAATTTCTTACCATTACTACAAACTTTCGTACGTATTTGTGCTCATTAGAAACATGAGTACTTAATTTGCCATTGTCTTAGTTTTATATATTAAATCTAGGTACTGATTGGTTTTATTTATGTGCCCGAGTACACATTCACGGCTTTGGGTGAGGTACACAAGGGAATAAGGAAACGACTCAGCCATTGCCGATTTTTCGGAACCGTCTCCGAAATCACGATGGCCAGACCGGGACTGAAACCCACGCCCTCCGGAATGCGAGGCGACTGTTTAACCACTGTTCTGCTACATCTCGCTTTGTTATGAGACGGTGAAGTAATTTCAAAAATCACTGAGCATACAGAAGAATTCTTACAAAGGCTAAAACTTCCTCTATTGCTGGAGATATATGGTCATGTGACTTTGCTGTGCGTGACAGGACGTGGATCGACATTTATGTAACAAGTAATCAGTGAAAGTAGGCAGCTAGCGTTGGTAACCCGCACGAACAACAGATGCCGTGGTTGAAGCTTTCACTGCTAGGTCAGTCGCATGTTTAAAGTGGTTCTCTTTACGTATTATAGTCAAATCAGCTGTTGCCCGCATATTCGTTCGCTCGCTTGTTTTTTCAACTTAATGCGATTATATATCTAGCGTAGGTTTCTTTATTTTCAGTATATTTTCGAAAAATAAATTTTTTCAATAAATTTAAAAATTAACAAAAACTGTCAGAGTTTTGGTATAATTTCATATAAGTACTAATATTAATTCATATAATAATTTTAAAAGTGATAAATTACGATAGGAAATTTTTTAACTAAAACTTTTTGGTACACTTTTTTTTAAATATCCTACATGGTCTAAATGACGTTAAATTTCATTAACGCATGCTTAGAAACATAAAAAAATATAACTTATTAAATTTTTTAGGTAGCCATACCCTGTTCTGCCTCCCTGTTTCATTTTCTCCCCCCACCAGTGTACACAGATTTTTTTTGTCAGAAACACTCTCGATTGCACGCTCAACCACTCACCAAAGTTTCATCTCAATCGGATAAATTGTATGAAACGAATAATGTTACAAACATGCAGACTCATCCGCAGCTATGCTCGCGTGTAATACGTGTAGCGTACCAGGTTATGACATTGGTGTGCTTTATACCATAGCCATGATTTAAATGGTAAAAAATATCACGTATGTATACAGCAGGCCTACGTGCATAAGTATCGCACCACATTAAATGCCGTTTGCAGATTTTAAATTCCTATAACTTATTTCTCAATGGTTGTACTTGTCTTTGGACTAGTCTCTTTTGAATGGCTTACGAAGTAAAGATTTCCCCGTAGTAACTGATGTATTTTATGTAGCAAAATCTTATTTTTGTATACACGTAAGCAAAATTATAAATCAAACAACACCTTGATATCTCAGCTGGTTAGGTAGCATACATCATGGGCTAATCGAAAATAAATTGTACGCCTACTGCCCCTTTTAACGGTTGAATTACTAAAAATCTTTAAAAAAAATCGTGAAGATACTTGTAAAAGTATTAGATGGAAATAAAAATCTGGACAATAACCCTTTTGGTCAAAGCTATATTGGTGATCACATTTAACTACAGTCAGTCATACAAATTAAGAATTAAAAAAAATGATCAGACTGATTGCGGCCTAAATGCACGTTAAAAGTTCAACTCCCGCGTTTGTACTGTAGCGGAAGATAATAGCAAATTTCATATTTTTCTTCTTAGAATTCATAAAACAAAAAATTATATGACCTATTATAGAGCCTTAAGAAGTTTGATATTAGGAGTTAGTTTTTAAGTTTTGGGGCTCGCAAACGGAGAAGGCGATAAGTCGAACATAACACGTCCCTTCAAACACCTCATCGCCTCTAGGCACGAAGGAATAAAAACTAGCGTGCAGTGTTTTCGTAGAATGTGTTCAGTGGGACTTCCAAGCGACGACCCTGTTGTTTTATTTGTGGAAAGTTTGTGGTAAAGTCCAATGCAGGTTTCTATGGCTAAATTTTACGACTACGATTGATATTTTCTCAGCTACAGCAACGTAAAAAAACAACATTTTCAGCACTTTTGAGAAGCTTGGGATCATGTTTTTAATTAGCGGCCTGTATTTTTTAAATAATACGGACACAGTTTGAAGTGTGTCTTCTTTTAGTAGATACACGAATTGGAAACATTTGTAATAGTTACGCAAGAAACATTACTTTCCGTACCACGCTACATCACGTCTCAAGCGCCAGTTCCACTAACTCTTAAGGGGTCTGCCTGAGTGGAAGTATCAGGCGAGTTTAAAGCCTGGAAGTGCGGAAGTACTAAGGGCGACAAAGCTCGCGATAACAAGTCTACAGGTTCAAGTCACTGAAAAGGCGTTCACTATTCTCGCCTATAGATCGGTTTTAGTGGTGAAATGTATGTCTCTATGTGTGAGGCGAAAATAGATGAGGTGCTATGATCGACGTCGGCCGGCGCATGTATTGTGATATCGCCTTTATGGCCAAAGTTGTAAATGCGCGCGCTGTATTCCCGTCGTAACGTTTTACTGTGAAACTTTGAGCGGTGACCCTATCATTTTGTTACACGTGTCACTGTAGTTAAGTCCAATGTACTGGTCGACCTCAATTACGAACAAATCCGCTACATATGTCTTGAGAAACAACTGCGTGAAAATGCCTAGGTTGAGGTCTTTAAAATAATGCTTCCAATGTGCGTGGTGTCTTGAAAGTCACATTCACAAGAAGTCTGTGTGTTTTATTTTCTAGACAAGCATTGGTGACACACGTTTACTGGTCTCTGAAAAAAAAACCTAACTGCGAACACGCTGGTGCACGCAGTTCGAGTTCTCTCCAGGCAGCTGCCTTAAGGCGACCATGTCAATTTATGGCCTGATATTAACGATAAAGTTGGACACATACGTAAGTTTTTTGATTTGTGCATAAACATGTTTATTCATTAAAAGGAAACGACCGCAAAAACACATATCTTCACTACTTTCCACCACAAGAAAATGTTGTAAAGAGAATGGGAGGATATGAAAACGATACCTACACATATATGTAAGGTTTTACGATTAAGACGACCGCTTACCTCACGCTTTAAATGGTTGCAGTGTGTTCGTAAACAGGTTTTTACTACGAAACAATTCCACGTGTGCCCATTGTACCAACGTACGAAAAGAAAACACACTTCAGACAAGGTCGGAACCTCATTGTTAAGACGCCACGCTCATTAAGATCACTGTTTATAAGCCCTCCATCATAGCTAAAACCGGCCTTTTCAGACTGCCGTGCTTCAAAATGTAGCGGGAACCTTGCACGCTATTTGAGAGCTTGGCTCCTTGAGGCGATGCGGCATTTTATGCGCGTTTGAAGGTAATTTCTGAGCCTCTGTGTGTGTGAGGCAGGAGCGATAAGAGCGCCGTTAACAGACGTATATAATGCATTATCGCCTCTCCGCGCAATCTACTCAGATGGCGTGCAGTGCTTTACTATTATCCTTTTTCCTACGGGACTTTAACAGGTGACCACAATATTTTATCTGTGGTCAGCATAGTTCAAAGTCTAACTCTTGTTTCTATAGTTTTGTTTTTCGAATCCGGTTGTTATTGTTACAGATACAACAGTCTGGAAACACATATTTGACCATTTTGAGGAGACCGAAAATGATGCTTTAATTAAATGTGCCGAATTTTTGAAACTATAGCGACATAGTCTGAAGTGTGTGTTACTTTCGTAGACAAACAAATACAATGCGCGTTAAGAAGTTTCGTTAAAAAAGAAGAACAGTCGTTAACTCGCTGCAACGCATTTCAAGCGCATGTAGCTTTTCAAGGAATTAATTTTTTGGACACTAACATTAGCCGATTCTGAAATTTTTTTCCATGTTGTTACAAATTCGTTGTACTATGATGAAGTATAAGTCTCTGAAGACAAAAATACCGTAGCTACAGTTTGGCTATTTATTGAATTAGCTAAAATTAAGTACGATGTAGTTAGCTCAGTGTAGCTAAAAATTCTTACGATATTTTGCATCGAAAAAACCGTCTTACGTAACAAAACACATTTGTAACAACATGACCAGCACAAATATAAAACATCTGATACATGTTGTGTTAAAAAAATTAATTCACTAAAAATTCATACACGTGGATGTTCTAGGCCTTAAGCAGACATCATTCTCGAACGTTTTCGAATAAACTCCTGTCTGCCAACTTAAGAGCAGTACTTTTCTTCTCCAGCGTGGAAATCAGGTACAAATTTGTATTTTTAGTTAACTGCGGTTAATTGGCTCCATTTATAAAATTGTTCTAGTTTTCGATTCTAAAAACCAATTTCCGCTTGTTTGGAACATTGCTGATATTACCAGCAGCCGGTGTGTTTTCTCTTTAACTATATGAGATGAATGAAATGTTTTGGTCAGCGCTTAACATCGAGATCGTTAGCACTGGTGAGGGATGACATGGTGTGAGTATGGAGCAGCGCCGGAATGAAGGGGCGGGGGAAACGGGAGATCCTGAGAAAACCCGCCGACCAGCGGCATTGTCCGGCACGATTCCCACATACGAAAATCCGGGGACCGATCCCGCCGGGAATCGAATCCGGATCGCCTTGGTGGGTCTTTAACTACACAACTGCAGCCCACCGCTTCCTTGTTGGAGCTGGCGGCTGCCAGGGGGTTACATAACCAGTATGTTCGTTAACTGTCATTGAAATGGGGTGATAGCTTCCATGCACCCGCAAAACGACAAACGATGGCTACTTGTATATTTCATTATAGGCCTAATGCTTCACGCATTCTAAATTATACCAGAACATACACCTGCATTTTTTTAGTATATACAATTTTTACGATAGGAGATTTTTTAAAGTAAAGTTCTGCTCTTGCCCACTTCATTACGCAGAGTATAAAAATTATATAAACTTTCATACGACCAAAAAATTACTAGCACTAATAATATAATTCACCATTTAAAAGATACCATAACGTACTTGACGACAATATTATTTTTCTTTTTACAGTGATTTTCCATTTTTAATTTATTCATTGAATAATGCAGATTTCAAACCAAAATGCAAAACATTACACGAGTATCACTAAGCACGTTATGTCATCTTTTTTAGTGTTATTATGTGTACCAAGCAGCTTCTTAATGTGGGTGCCTACCAGGCTGTCGAATGACGTGCAGATCTTGGCCCAACTGAATTGGTTCGAAACTTGCTCTTCATTAATAAGTGACACCTGCTTAAGAAAACCATTCAAAGGACGTTACATGTGAGTATATCCATTTCAGTTTTCCCAGTATTCTTTAAAGCTTTTTCTCTCACGGACGAATATGGTTTACTTTGCTATTCTTTAACAGGTAAGAAAATTTGTGCAGAACATGAGACATAATATAGTTGTGTAAAATACACCATTAGCTTTAATATTACGTGATAAAATATTAGGGTCACCATTGAATGTGTGTTGTGACTTGCTCCTAGAGACTGGATGTATTGAATATGTCCACATATGCAACGGTATGAGCTTGTTAGTGGCACCCTTATCACTCCACACTTCTAGACCAAGAACGCGCAAAATACAATCTCATAGAAGGCTAATTCGGGGGCTTATATCGTCTTCGCCAAGTTCTCTTACCGCCTTGTCATCATACCGTTGCCTTAAAATGATTGCTACACGTATGAATGCTTGGCTCGCATTGCTGGAAGGATATTACTGCATGCATAGTGCTGCTGGAAGAATGAATGCATTCACATAGCTGTTGTAAGGGCATGAATTTCATAGTGCCGCTAGAAGTGAATGGATATATTGCACAGAGCTTCTTGAAGGGTACGCATAGTACGTAATGTTGCTGAAAGTATATAAATGTATGCATGTAATAGTTGGAACGGCAGGAACGTATAGTGCCGCTGGAATGGTGTGATTGTATGGGAGGATATAAATGTATGCACGATGCTCCTGGAAGTGTATGAATGTATTCATAGCACTAATGGAAGGGTATAAACGTACGCATAGTGCTGCTGGAAGGGCATGAGTTTGTGAATAGCCACGCTGAATCGGTAGCACGTTTAGACAGTCCTGCTGGTTGATGGTGGCTTCCTGGCAGAGGCTGACAAGTAGGGCCGATCGCGTCCGCTTTGACTGGCTCGGAGACTTGCATGCAAGGTTCAGCGAGTAACCTCACTCCCAGAGAGTCTTCTGGCGACTCCTGACATTTCCATGCCAAAGAAGTTCCCCTACCTGTTCGTGATGCGACTCTCGCCCCGACCTGCACACCCAACTTTCCAGTACTACCACTCTTACCTGCGGCACGCTACATTTCACTCACCCGCTGTTACTTATTTATAGGGAAAGTAAAGCTGCACGAGTTCTATGATCTACATGCTTGGCTCCACTGTCCTGTGTATATTCAAGCGCCGACCATTGGTACATTAACTGCTTTTCACTGTAACAGCAGACAATGAACGACTAGACGGTGCTAGTGTATGCATAGAACAGTGGATTATAGTTTGCAGGTCATTGAACTCGCAATTATTTTTATTTATATATTTTCAGTCGGAAACCATCGTGAAGCCATATCATGTGAAATGTAATCAGATTTACAGAACTAGGTTGGTTTGTTGAATATTGTCTTGTATTGTGCTTTTTACATTGAGACGAAAGGTAAATGTTTTGTGTACTATTACAAAGACGATCCACCTAAACTCAATTTACAAAATAATTATTCGTAGAACCACAACATTTTTCGTCAAATTCTAAGAAAAATTTGTAACCCTACAAATGATTCATCTGAGAACAAAGTATAACACATTTCAATACAGTGTAATAGTCTACTGGGCTCATAAATTCTTGATCAAATATTAATTTTCAGATGCTTTATATAATGGGTAGTGGCCGACTCATTAAAACAAAACTAGCAAACAAACCCATGAATGTTATTCTCAATTGAAAATAATAACAAACGGCACTGTGTTGTGTTCGGGTCGAGGAGTCCACAGGTACAGCTTTGTTGTCCAGTGTCATGCTAGGCCTACTTAACAAAGTGAAAGACGATAACGTACACGGTTGTCGTATGTTCTCAGTTGACATTGTAATCACTGTAGGGAGAATTTTAACATAATTCCAATCAGACGTCGCAAGGGACGTTCACAAGGGGAAAGGATATAGTTGAGGAGGTACAGTTTTCCGCACACACGTAACATTTCACAGGCTGGGCTAATTCCACGATTGTTACTGAACTCCTCGGCACGTCTCATACTCTGCAAAAATTAATAGTGCTTTTAACACATGATGTACAGGAGTGTTAAGAATATACGTATTGTAAAAAGGTTTCCCATACGTCAGTGATAAAATTCCTTTAATTTTTTTAGGAAACAGTCAAATGTATTTTGACGGTAGCAGACTTGTATAGTAACAATGCTGATCTCTTGCTTTTTTTAAGCTGAGGCATGGCAGGTATCCCATACTGAGTATGAGTTAAAAACGTTCAGTACTATACAGAAAGTTTCTTTTTACAGTGAAGCTGTCAATTTACTTTGAAGAATGCAGTGCCAAGGCGCATGAATACGCCTGGAGAAGTATTAAAAAAAAAAAAAAAAAAAAAAAAAAA
>PNEQ01088815.1:0-15125 GCA_003012365.1 Medauroidea extradentata | reverse complement strand
AAACCACAGACTATATAGTAATACAGATGTGAAATGACGTGGCGGCTGATTTTAAACGAGCGAACTTCACCATTTATTGGCGGCTTGAGGCTGTTGAAACCAGCCCTGTGCATTTTGACTCCTGCTTGTTACGGCTGGTCACTTATTGGCTTAGCTGCTTTCTAGCAGGATAGCCGCCTTACGCGTTTCCGTCATATTTTTGGCTAATGAAGCCATTTCTTTCAATTATGTGACTGAGTTTACTGCCCTACCGGGTATTTCAGTTCTGTATTCCGAAATATTCTGTGACAAAACTATGCAGTTGGCAGAAAACAAGAGAGTGAGTATTATGAGATAGGTAATTCATAGCCTGAAATGAAGTTTTACTTCCGTAATCATACACCAAATAGTAACATCTTAGAGACCACACTGCATAGTAAGAAATAATACATCGTAGCATTTAGTGACACTGCAGAGTAAATGTACAACTTTACGACCATCAATCTCAATATTTGCGTAACAACGGTGCATGAAATTTTCCGCACTCTGAAATATCCCTGGAGATTGTACGAGATATGGATCTAGGCCGCTATTAATAAGTTTTTCTTCAGTTTGTACTGGAATTTCGTAATACATTTACGACTCTAAGCTCCCTACCTCAAAATAAATATTAAAATGCTTTATCATTTGTATTGTTTTAAGCCTTAAAGATGAGGGAGAATTTGTATAAACAACATATGCCTATATGATCTTTGAAAGATTTTTGCAATTGCATATATCCATGAATACTCATCTTGTCGCAAGCAATGGCTTATATCCATGAATACTCATCTTGTCATATGCCTATTGTACCATCCGAGTCATAGATACCCTCGTATTATTTGAACTGTAAGCATGAAAATGCTACATTAAGAGAAAGGCTAGTCTCAGAAATAGATAACGTGACTAAAAACTACTTTTCCTGCTACCTGTATCACAAAATATATACTGCTCAGAGAGATACGGAACTAATCGAGAGTTCTACAAAGTACTTTGGTACCGACATCATCATCCAATAAAACGATACTGTCACTGCTCAATGTCTCACAGTTCCCGATCTACAAAGGAAATACTACGCATAGGACCGAGCGTGAACTAAGTGCGCATCGTGAGTATTGGTGGGCATTACACCGAGATGGGTTCCCTCCGCCTCTGGTGCTAGCCTAACGCTTCCGTGACCCCACAGCACTATAACCTCTCACTCCCAAGTCAACCTGCAGCCGCCTCGTGGCGCCACTGAATTTTAGGACTACTGCAGGCTCTGGTGTGCGGGCCCTATGCAACCTGGCTCCTTAGGTTGGAAAAGGGGTATCGGCCTTGATGGATTATCTGGCAGATGGCAACAAGGAGAAACCACTAGGTGGGGTATTAGACTACCTAGTGCTCAGGCTATTGGGGCCCAAAGGTCTGGGTCTCGGAGTGAAGAGACCTGGATAATGGTAATGGATGAACCTGACGACGGCAAGGGGAATGAAGGAGTACACCAGGGCCGCACGGCTGTAAGTGTGTCCCTCCCCTCCGGTTGGTGTTCTGTAGAAAGGAGCACCCTGTGCTTCCTCTAGTACTCTGGCGCTCAGGCTGGAAAACCCATAATAGTCACGAAAATTAGGTAGTATTACAGGCGTCCAGGTTAGCTCCACGGAGAGGTTCTCTCCCGTGTCTGGTATGGATTGAACTCGTAGTGGCAGTGATTGCCCATATGCTGAGAAGACCTGGAGAGGACCCTCCTCAGTGACAGGTAGAAGTGTTGATTACTTAAGTGCGCGGAAGCAGGCCCGGTGAGTCTGTTAGGGGTTAGATAGGCCCCGGCTCAAACCAAGAGGCGGCTAAGCTGAGGATCTCAGTCTAGGGGCATAACAGTGGACGAGATCCTGGGATGGATGGTTGGCCCTGGGCTTTCTCGCTAGCCTATATTAATCCTTTGTAAAGTAGTCGGAGGCACAGTTCAATGTTTCACCAAGGGGTTAGGTGGAACCAACTGTCTGTTAGCTGATGTCCACTGCATAGTAGAGCGTGATCTCTCCCCACGCCCATGGGGCCGGGCGCCGGTACGACATTATGGCTAAAAGGCCCCGTTAACATACAGAAAGGTATGTATCTAAGTATGGCGAATGAATTGGGATGAAATGCCTTCCTTTCTTGTGCAGGATATGAAATTGAGCGGAAATCACACAATATATTCTCGAACTATAAGTGAACAGTTGTGTCATCAAGTAAAGTCACCATGACGGATTTTAATAATTTGGAGACATTGTACTATGAACTTTTTCATGAATATTCGCTCGCAATGGCGTGAGTCCATAAAATGGTTCAGGTAAGGTGTGGTAAGTGGGCTTTACGTCTCGTCGACAGCGAGGTCATTAGAGATGGTAACTATACGACTTGGTACAATGACAAGAGCTGGGAGAGGAGTCAGCCACGACCTTTGTTAAGGAACATTTCCAGCATTCGCTTGGGGAGATTTCGAGAAAACAATGGAAATCCAGATGGCCGGAGCCGGGAATCCAACCTGGGTCCTCTCGAATTCGATCCCAACGTGTTAACGTTGCGTCACCTGGCTCAGTAAAAAAAGTTTCAGATTACAATAGTAATACTATCCCGTGTCCGGAATCGTTCAATGACTACAGAGCTTAGTAGTGTGAAGTACTTGACAAATGATTGTAAGGAGATCTAGCCAATACTTCTACGATGCACACTGAACTCTACACTTGCCACGTCGTGCGCACAGCAGTGGCAACTAAGGGCGTCTACGGATAAAAAGGAAACATTGTTTCAATTTTGTGGACATCTCCCAGCAAATGTCGGCGTTATTTCTAGGTCATAGAGTGGTGGAAGGAAGGCAGGCAGTAAAATAGTAAATGAACAGAAAATTGGCGGAGAATGTGGTCCCACTCTCGTAGCATAATAATTTTTACCTGGTGAGAGATTTTGTTGAATAAACGACTGAAACATTTACGTGAACGCAAAACGAAATAGGCGACATTACTATGTGCGAATATGTACTGTACATTGATCGCTTGTACTGCAGATGTTATGTAATATTAACATGTTTCGTCCAAACATTTCAAAATAGTTACAAGGCATATTGTGGTAGACAGAACTGTCATTACTAAGAGAGTTTAAAAAAAAGTTAAGAATGTCCACAGTCCAAAACCTATTACCTGAACATGTGCCAATGTTGCATTTTTGTACACTTCGAGGAGAAGAAACAGTTTTCAAGTAAAGATAGCCAAGCTTACCAGTCTTTTTTAATTCAGTAGCTGATCACTCAGTAGTGGTTAAAAATTTGCGGAACATTCGCAACACTGTCATAAGAAATGAAGTCAATGATTTTTATGAAAACCAGAAAGTGTATAAATGATGAGAGATTATACGAACAAAGCACATATATGTATATGCTTATATATGTGTATATATACACATGTATAGTAAGTGTATATATACATACATACACAGGATGTCCAGAAACAAACGTAAAATAAGCACATCCTGCGAATCCTTGGCTAAATTAGAGACGAAAATGTAAGTGACGAAATACTGTACGAAGAAATAATATTTGCACAATGTGGCAACACTGCACGGAGAAAGTTCCGTCTTGCACTCCACGTCAAGGTATTCTTTTATGTATGTTGTGTCAAGTAAACTTGGAACCATGTTTGGACTGCTCGGGATTTTAACCAGCACCCAAAATTTGCAGGTCAGAACAGTATTAGTAAGATAAGTAAGGTATCTGTGGAGCGCAAGAGCGGACTAACTACAGTGCTATATTGCCACGTTGCCGTATTGTGCATATAAATGAAAACGGAATAAGGAAAGGAGAAAGAAAGTTGTATAAGCGTGGTGTTATAATAAAAATGCGAGAGTTAAAGGAGAAGGTTACAAAAACTATAACGGCAATACAATACCAGCGACTGTTCAAGAAGACGTCCTCTCTTACAACTATTATGCTTTAATCTGTTAAACAGCGAAATCTACTGTTGATAAAAATGTATGGCAAGTGATGATTTTTAAACAAATGTTACTATTTGGAGTAGTATAGTTGTTGTATATGAATGTTGTTCCATTGCATAACCGTCAAACACCGTTGCCCATAGAATGTAAACACTGTGATGTATGATGTTACGTAAGCTTTTTGGTTTGATTGATGTATCTCTTTACCCTTCTAGCGATAATTTATTCTCTGATTAATATGTTAAATTTCTTCTGTTATTAAATTTGTTTTCTTTATTATTTCGCGGGTGGAGATACAGGTGTTTTGACCGGGTACCTGATGGTGTCAAAAGAGAAATAGTACTGGAGAGATTCAGGTCATTGGCAACAAAGATTGAGCAAAATCACTATCTTCAGGGAGTCATTGCTTTATGCAATATAAAACAGAGCCGTTCTCGTCGAGGTAATAAACAATAACCAAAATCTTGTTCGTTCATGTATAGTGTCAACATATCAAGTAGTAAGGTGTATGTTTGTAAACTGGCTTTTATTAACCTGCATGCTGTAACAACTGGCCGTATGCGACGAATTTCTTCCTTGCTCAGTAAAGGGAAAAGTCCGAAGGATAAGAGAGGGCTGAACATTTCTGGGAATTCTCTACCAGGTAGTACTGTTGTTGCTGTTAAAGATCCCACTGTGTCTTTCCCTACTAAAATCTCTTGTCGGCAAAGAGAAACACTACGTGAATAAAACGTTCCCAGTTAAAACTACGCCCTCTTTGTTAACTAACAAGTATCCGTTAATAACTGTGAAATACAAATTCTATCTTAAAATATTTCGAGAGCATTTTGAATTATCATTTGGCAGACCCCAAATTGGCACATGTTGTATGTGTGAGGAACTTGGGATTAAAATAAAAATAAAAAAGTCTCAGTCTAAATAACACAGCCAAAAAGTAGCAGTTGCAGAGTTGTTAGTGCATAAGAGAAAAGAAAAGAAGTTTTATGCCTAGATGGCAGCAGTAAATTCTAAATGTATGTAAATCTACAACTTCCTATAATTCCTGTACAGGAAGTTTTTTATATGAGACAGTTTACCTACAATGTGTTTAACATCCGTACTTTGGGATAAAACAATGCAACCTTTTATATGTACCATGAATGTAGGCCTACTGCTAAAAAAAGGTGCGAATGAGATAGGCTCGTTTTATTAGACTACATTAACGACGAAATCCCAACAAATGTAAAACATGTTCACATTGTCACATATGCTTGTCCTGGCCAGATCCGCGACTATATAATAGGCCATGTTTGCATTGCTCTTGTAAACTCTGGACGATTTACCACAGTGACAAACTACTTTCCTATTAGAGGACATTCATTCTTTCCGAATGATAGGAGTTTCGCAATTGCTAAATATGTGATTAGAAAGCATGAAAGGATGTTTCTACCTCATGAATATACTGAAATACTTATCACAGCAAGCAAGAATTTAAAAATTTCTGTAAAGCAGGTAGATGCCGGTGACATTTTAGACTGCAAGGGCTGGAGACATGGGTTCCTTAAGAAAAACTGCTCGTCAACAGAAACGTCTGTAAGAAGCATTCCCAGGCATGAAAAACAGGCTTTTTCAATATCCGCATTTATTGGATTGAAGTATTACAGTGCCATGATTGGAATGGTACAAGCTAGCGTGCATATAATTGTCTTGGTCCCACATAAGTTCAAGCTGGCCACTCAAAGTAACATTCCTTTACCTACGAATAAAGCCTATTCAGAAGAAAGAGTAGCTATCAACAAGAATACATTTGACAACCTGAGGAAACTTTTGCAGTATATATCCGATTGCAAGAATCACTTCTGTGAAGAACTTTTAGCATGGCCTACACAGGAAAATATGCGCGTTGATGATGTAAAATGTCACTGCTCTCTGAGGAAACTATGCCCAATGACAAGACATGCGCAAGCATTAGAGCATGCCTGATGCAGGACATTGTGAACAACATGCTTATGAAATACCAAATAAATATGATTTTGACTAATTCTACTAACATATAGACCATTCCTTCCATAAAGAGCACATCTCAGAGTTCTTACTTATTTTTTATAAATAAAGTATTATGTGTATCGTTTACTTTTTGAGAATCACACGTGTATTAGAGCCCCAATTATGTACCCAGACCACCTATCTGCTAGTTTAATTATTGTACATCAATTTAAACAGTTTTTTTTATTTTCCCTGTAAAATATAGTTTTCGTGACACATGTTTATGAAAAGACCGATTCATAATGTTTTTTTTTTATTTGTTGGTGACGAGATTTAGTTTTGTCTTCAAATGAGGAGAACACGAAATGTCATGTAGAATTCAATGAAGGCAATGTTCTGACAGTCTGCCGATATGTGACCAGATCGTCGCATGCGACCTTTGTGTGAGGACTTGTGAAGATACGTTGAGACATAGGTCTGTGTGTCTGCACTGGAGCTCAAGGCCGGGGTGGAGACTCACCATTGTATAGGGACGGGACAAGGTCGGCAGGGACACGCATTGTCCCCGCGGGAAAGGAAAACACCACAAAGAGAAACTGCCAGAGTCTGCGGCTTATAGCAGCTAGTTCCTCTTCTGGTCGTCGGAGATGACGTTGGACTTCTGAAGACGAGAGACTTTGTTTCTCACGCCCTCAGCACGTCGTACTTGTACGTCAGCGTTTCCGCTGCTATTCTGGTCCTGACTTGCGACATGAAAAGTCGGTGTTTCCTTTTTTACTGTAGTCAAACAGAAAGTATTTTGTCATGACCGAACGAGATGGCAACACTGTAACACGCTGGACTTACGTCCGGGAGGACCTTCGTTCGATTCCTGGCTCCGGCCGTCGTGATTACTGTTTCCCACAATTTTACGAAGTCGCTGGAAGCGAATGCTTGAATTGTTCTTTAACAAAGCTATAGCTGACTCCTACTTGCTGCGGTTGTGTTAAGTTGTGCGTACCGTCTCTAACGACATCGCTGTCGATGAGATGTACGGCCAACATACCCTACCTTACCTCTTGTTAAACATGGCGGCATAGAGCAAAGTTCATACGACATGCATATTAAGGATATCTGTATTTAGAAAGCTCTTAAAAATTAAGTAGGCTTGCTCTGTAACGCGACCAGTGTTTTCGCGACCACCAAATTAAGTTCTAGCGCCGTCAAAGAAGTTAGCGGTTTAAAATGGAATATATTAAAATAAGCCTTCATTTTTATGTATGTATTTATTAATTAAAAAAAAATATTCGTTTCCTGTCTCTTCCTTTGATATTTGAAACATTTTGCATTCGGTTTCACATCTTTTTTAAGTTTTAGTTACGTACATTGTTCCCTCTCCCCTTTTACTTCCACGAATATTGGCGTGTTTTCTCTGCTAACAGCGTACTCTACTCTCGTGCAAGGGTTAACCTTGAGTTCATCGAGAATTCCCTTTCGTGATTTATTGGACTCTTGAAAACTTTGCTCGGGTTACTGTTTGCGCGCCTCAAATAGAAATTTTTTCTTACCCAGGTAATCTCGTGACTTATCATTAGAGGTACGTCAATTTCGCAAATACATTCCAGGTCAGGTTGAACGTAAAAAATATGTACTTCATAATCACGTGTGAGATTAGCTGGCGGCTGTCACGAAACGCATTTGACTATTACAAGCCAGTAGTAAATAAGGAAACAATTCCTAGAGCTATCGCTTGTAATGTTGTAAGCCAATGAATAATCGACTGTATCCAGAGCGTGTACAGGACTGAGCAATCTAGGCTACTGCCTGATGAATCCGCGAAATCGACGCATCTCTACTTATCATAAACGTCTTAATACAAATCTCACTGAAAAAAAAAAAAAAAAACGACGGTAAGCACGTCTATAGGCTGTACTTATGCAATTAATGCCTGTAATTAGGCCTACATCGAACAAATGGATAAACTTAAACTCGGCTTTTCAAACACAGAAATGATGTGTCGTTACTGTCTTAACTGAATCCTCCCCCCCTTCATGTTTCCTTCTGTAACCGGCGTATACTTCGTAGTCAAATTGGACTTCGTACTACTGCACACACACACGAGAACAGTCACTGTTACTGCACATTGGCTAATACGCCTTTTAAAAGTAATTAATTCCTAGGGCATGAACTCGCCAAGCTCGATTACTCTAGCTCTGAAGGTTTGCGTTGATTTTGTGGCTTTCTGGAGCAAATAGTCCTCCACTGATGCAAGTCTAGCCCCATATCTTCAAATAAAGCGACATAGGTAATGCGATGAGTACATTATTTTTTATGATCGTAAAAATACTGCATTTCAAGGATGTTTCTATCCAGCACTGCAGACAGCAAGGTGCCTTCACTTGACGAAAATTTATTGCTGTTGTTACGTAAGTTGTTTGTGCGTGTGGTCGACTAGTACTTTCGAACGCCAAGCACTCACTACGTCAAGAGTCAATGTATTGCACACGACTTTCGATGTTCCTGTATGAGTCATTTGTGTGTAACTAGCTATTATCATCACTATGCCATAATTTTCCAAATGTACTCGCATTCTCAAGGATAGCCATAACAATACTAGGGACCAGAAAAGTTAGTAAATGCATTTTAGGACGAGCAAGAATCAAAATGGAAGTCCAGTGCTATTATTCTATGTACGCAAAAATATATCGAATGAATCACTGAATAAAATGTCTAGCTAAGATTGAAAATCTATCAAACTCTCATTCTTTAATACAGAAGTAACCAAGCACCTCGCACAAACATGAAATTATAATATGTGTTTAACAGATGAAGAAAACTTAAATAAAATTAATGCTTTGTTGCTACTTTATAAATTACTGCAGTGGATCACATTTTGTTTATTTTTTAATATGATTTATGTGACTTGCGATAGTGAAATTAATTTGTTTGTTCAACCCAACTGTAATGTACGTTATAATAGCAGGTTCAACGATAAAGTGAGTATTTTTCAAAAACTGCTTAGTTTCTATCATCAGCCGCATTATTTGTACTGCACAGAAAAACTTGGAGCTTAATTCACCATCAAACTGAATTATATATTCCCTTACTTAACAACAACATCTCAGTGGAATTTACAACTACCGTATTTAGCAACGTAGTGTGCAGGTGAACGGAAAGTATTTGAACAAAATCTAATTGCACAGTCTGCGTAAACCCAATTAGTTGCTATACATCGTTTATAAAATATATATAAATACATAATAGTAAATTACATTTAACAGTAGTTCAAGGTTGTCAGTTTTAATAAGTAAATGCGCGGAACTTGGGTTTGGTAACTTGCTACCAACCGTGTACGACGTTTATTTTAAACTGTATGTTGTAACTAGCACTAGTTTTTATTTTCAGAGTTTGATTTTAAAAGGGCTCATTTATGGTGAATCACTAGAATCCTGAAAAACGCATGTTTTCTTTCAGGCACTAGCTTGAATTTAAACAATTGTAAGCCCGCGCCACTTGCGCTCGACCAAGACTTATTTGCCACTTCCTGGAGTACGTTGATCTAATAATAAAGACGAATAATGTGTAGAGATGATGGTTTATAGCGGTAAAACTTGACTGTTTGCTGGATTTCAACATACGTTCAGCTTACTATATTATTACTGGCTTCGACTGTACTTGAGCTATTACCCCATTTGTCTGAGCCAATAAGAATCCTGCTATTGTAATATTTAATGTCTGTTATTGATCTGAAGACAGCTACGTTGTGTGAGACGTACATCACTCAATCACATGTATTGCAATTAACTACAGTGTTTTCAAGGATATGTTGGCACAACATTTTCGCGATATACCATCATTAGAGGTACGTCAATTTCGCGGATTCATCTGGCAGCAGCCTAGATTTCTCAGTTCTATAAACCCACTGGACACTGTCGATTATTCATTGGCTTACAACCTTACAAGCGAGTAGCACGCGATAGCTCTAGGAATTATTTCCTTATTTATAGAGACATGCGAAATTCGCGTTATAATTTAGTAGCAGATTAAACTTCACTTTCCTATACATAACAGAGCATACTCTGCGATTCAATTGGCCACGAACTTTTATGTGCTGTCATTTACGTGTGTTATGTCTTCACAGAGATTGTCCTCTCTGCCGTGTAAGTATTCTCCGCGGCAAGGCACGACAATATCGGCCAACGGGAGACGTCGAACGAGCCTATAGTCACTTGGAGTCTAGTCTGCTGTCAGAAAATAACGCGAATTTTGCATGTCCCTACTTATTTACTACTGGCTTGCAGTAGTCAAATGCGTTTCGTGACAGCCGCAAACTAATCACACACGTGATTATTAAGTATATATTTTTGGCGTTCAACCTGACCTGGAATGTATTTGCGAAATTGACGTACTTCTAATCATTATAGCAACGAATACGTAGTATTTTTTTTACTAAAATAATTTTCTTTCAGAAATGGCTTGTTTGTATCGATGTCCCAGTTTACCAATAAACATTTAAAGCAATATAGGTTTTGAAACATATATAATAAATGTTCAGCTGTTGATTCACTAACGTTATTATAGTCACGTCTTATCTGAAACCGTTTCGCTCGTACAACCAGGGATTTGTTTCTCTTAGAACTGTTCTTACGATAAAAAAAATTGTCTATTATTTCGTAACTTCACCTCGGTATTCATTTTGCCAGTGCATAACACTGTCTCATTCATTGCTTCACGTGGTTGATTATTCTCTCGTATTTCATATCATTCGTGCCTTTTGAAAATGTCGATAAGTAGCTTAAAAATAGTTTACTTTAGAGTGACCAGGACTATTCGGTTCTTATTACGAAAAGTGACATGCAGACATAAATAAGCAGACTCAGTAGGGACCCTTAATTATCGCGAAAGTATTTCCGTACAAACATATTTCACTGCCATACTTACACCGCTGCAGTTCAGCTTCTTTGTTATTGGAAGAGTGTCTTCGTGTAAAGACATTTTATCATTCGATCTTACCAGACAGAATAAGGCTACTGTGAACAACACACGCCTGTGATTTACAGTGAAACGGTAAGACACGTGAGAGTTAAATTGAGCCAATCACCGACCAGGAAGTAGAGCCGCAGATGTGCACGCGAGGTGCTGAAACAAACTGATGCAGAAATCCTTTCACAGAGATAGGGGTCCCTAGGCGTCACTTATTTGACTATGCCACGTAGACTACTGTGACTGAGGCAAACACGTGTGATTATTGGCGGATATAACTCTACGACGTGTGAGAGTTAAGGGCGCGGTTCACTTCAGTTTTAAACGTCTTTTTTATTTTTATATGTGAAACTGAAATTTTTTTCTTATTTTAGACATAAATTGTGACAAAATCTTCCTCTTAGAAAATATTTGTGTCTGTCATAGTTTTCACATAATGAGTAGTAAACTTCAAAATTTACACTTTACGGTTTTATGTACGCCACTAAAACCAAAACCAACTGTAATACCAAACCGAAAATATTCACAGTGTATAACAATGTTGTAGGCTATGAAATGACACAAATAAAAACAAAAAATAAAATATTTTTGTATTTAATAAAAAATTTTGAATTTTGAAATGAAAATTTCCAAATTTCAAAAATTGTTAAAAATACAAAAAAATTATTTATTTTTTATTTTGTATAGTTCAAATCATAGCCTACGCCATTGTTATACACTGTGAATTTCTTTAGTTTGGTATGTCGGTTAGTTTTAGTGGCGTACATAAAACCGTAAAGTGCAAATTTAGACGTTTACGACTCATTACGTGAAAACTATGATAGATACAACAATTTTCTATGAGGGAGATTTTGTCACAATTTATGTATAAAATAAGAAAAAATTATCTGGTACAAATATAAAAAAAAGACCTTGAAAACTGAGGTGAACTGCGCCCTTAAACACCCTATCACTAGTCATGAATCACTGCTGCAGGTACGTACTTAAAGCACTGAAACAAGCCGCTCTCTAATATTCTGAGGTACTTGTTTATACGGTTCTTCCTAACAAGACGTTATTTCGAGAGCAAATAAAACCACTCGAAATATTCAATTGCAGAGAGTATTCGATAACTTCAAATAGTTTTTTTTTCGATTCATCTGATAGCTACTTCTGTTGGCAGGAAACTATAACTGACAACATAAATAGTAGGTGTTTTAGTGTTAATACCATACAGTTTTATCGAAATAACAAAAATGCTACTTTCACAAAACACGTGAAGTAGTTGCATTGAAAAAGTATTACTTAAATATCACCTACTATTTATCAACGCGTGGTCGGTAAAATAATAGCTTCTATGTGAATGCAAACACTGTAATCTGTGTGTAACTGTCGTCTGTGCAGTACAACTACACAGAATCTACCAAGAGTAATTTTATTCTGAAGGTAACTGTTGCACATAGCAAGAGGGTCTTTCCAAAGCCAAGGATTGCCCTTTAAGTTACACAGACACTTTTCCTTCAGTTACGCTCTGCTACAGACCTGACTGCAATCTAAAAACACTCTCTTTATAACAAAAAAAAAAAATGTTATGGTAAAGAAAATCTTTGTTGAACTACGTACCACAGCAAAGAAACCCTTGGCGCGAAGACATTTTTCTTTGCATGTTTGTGGTAATGGTAACAGTAAAGAAGCGTACTGCCATTCAAATAATTTGGCAATATTATTTGTAGTAAAGCTAATTACAGTATTTTCAAGACAAACTTAAAGTTAAGAAAATTTTCTATGCTGAAAAAAAAATACGTGTCATCAAAGAAAAATATTTAAAGAACACTTCAGAATCACCAAATATACGTATTCCATCTTTCACTTGACAGCAGAGCAAGATTTTTTTTTGCCAGGTAAACAGCTTGAAATAATTTTTTTGATGCATCAAATAACTTTTAGCCCGAGACTTCTTTATCATACGCTACTGCTCTTTCAATCGTAACTACGTCCGAGTGATTTTCTATTCAGTGCCTCTCTGAGTCGTAAAAATGTTCAGTCAAAGCACTCTAAATTATCTTACCGAATTCGTAAAAATATGCATTTATATTTTAGATTTTTTAAATAGCTAAATAAAATAAGAATTTTCATAAACATTTTTTCGGCACTTCATGTTTCATATATGTAATAACATCAATACCGATAATACTATAAAGTGATAAATTAAATTTAATAAATTTTTAATTAAAGATATTAGAACAAAATATACATATTTTTAGGAATTCTAGTAGGTGCATAATTATGTTAAGGGTAATTGATAACCGTTTCAGAAACAAATTTCGTAATTTTTTTCTGCGTGCCTAGATCTGCCCCACCCCGGCACGCGCGCGCACACACACACACACACACACACACTCACTCAGAAGCTATCGTGGACGCGCGCACAACTTGCTCAGATTCATTGCAGTCGGATGAAAGGCGTAGAAACGCATCCGTTATAGGCGGTTCGGAATAAAGTGAGCACTCAAAAAAGCCCTGTTAAAGTTCTCTTTGCAGCAAATTCGTACATTTCCGCGCGCAACGTCTCAACGACGGGAAATGTCTAACCTATCTGGACACGTCACTTAATGCTTACGCGTTTAAGATAAATTGTGCAGTCGATGGAACCTATATAGTTTGACAAAAAAGTTTATTAATTATGTAAAACATAGTTATGTCACATTTAGTTAAATTTATTTCAGTATTGCTGTATTTAAATAGGAAAATGCACGGAACTACTTACTGCAATACGCTACCAACCATACAAGCAGTAAGATATCTATTGTTAACGTTGAATTATATGCAGTAACGGCTAGTGACTTTTTTCAAAGGTTAAATCTTTAGTGCTCACTTTATTCCGAACGACCTATACAGACACACGTATATGCGCACGCGTGTATATGTACATAGGCCTATGTATATTTATGTATATATATATATATACACACACGCTATAACGCAGTTTGTGATTTAATTGACTTCCAGCGATTATAGGATGTCATTAACATGTCCGTCAGCGGCAACAGTCCAAAGAGCGAACAGTTTGCCGGGTATTATGCGAATTTCCCACGTCCCGATACGCAATTTTTTTTTTACGTGGATTGAATTATTTCACTGGATATGGGTGTCCTGGAATGCCAATGCTGGAAGGGTTCCTTAACAAAGGCCATGGCCATATCCCTCCATCACTGGCTTTGTGCTTAGCTGTGTCACACCGTCTATAATGACCTCGCTGCGACGAGACGGTAAGCCTACTTACCTTACATTTAAAATTGGTCCATTGATAAACAATTATTTTAACATTTATTCCGTGTTTAAATGACGTGAAGTAAGTCTGGTGAGCCGAGTCTGTAGTGATTGAGCTGAGTGCTCGGCATATTACTGGATGTATGTTGGTGTTTGTTATTTACGTCGACGTATTGTTTCCTGTTCATACAGCAACCTATTGAACCTAACTGTGCGGTAGACGTCACACCACGTACTTAATGCATACGTTTCATCACTCGTTATTAAGATTTCACTACAATCTCAGTTCTCCAAGACTCCACAGATGGTGTATAGGCGAGGACTTAATGATTCTCGTGAGTATATTTCCGCAACAACTTGTTTCAACGTCTTACGTGCACATCTACAGTTCAACTTCATTGAGATTGGCAGAGTGTCTTTGTGGAAACACGTTGTCATTTAACCGTAGTACTAACCAGAAAAAAAAAGGTTACTGCAATACCACACGTCTGTGATTTGCAGTAAAACGTTGTAAGACACGCGAGAGTTTAAAGCATCCAATCACTGACAACGAAGCCGACTGTACACACAGACTATACAGTAATACAGATGTGAAATGTCGAGGCGGCTCATTTGATACGGCCGAACGTCACCGCTTAATGGCTGCCTGACTTTGTTTGTACAAGTCCCTTGTATGTTTGGCTCCTGCATGTTACGACAGGTTTCCAATTGGATTGGCTACCAGCTAGCAAGGCAGCCACCTTACGCTGATTGGCGGTACACAGTAAAAAAAATTGTACATTGTAACATAGCAATTGATTATTTATATATATCCGCATGATTTGTTTATGTTTAGGAATATTGACGTTTGTTTGTCTATGTATACTTAAGTATCTTTGGCCGTAGACACCTCGAGCCGTGTTATTTTATTACGTGTTCCTGGTTTTGTAATTTATGCTGTAATAGAATTTATCAGTGGTAATGGTCTCCAGGTTTCTACC
>PNEQ01088814.1:0-33733 GCA_003012365.1 Medauroidea extradentata | reverse complement strand
AGCTCTCTATTTTGAATCAACAATCGATTGTTCCGCCATTCCGCGCACAATTTTATCGTGCAGGAGTATTGACACGATACACGTGTGTAATCTTGGGTGGTCGGACCAGTTGTTTTGAACGTAAAAACGATAAAAACAAACCTTCGAAAGACGGTTAACATTAACGTAACATAACTGCAATACAAGAATCGAAAAAAATTGCCGAAATCTTTTTTGTGTAAGCAAGGGAATGACACTTATACGATGCCTGATGAAACATAAATATTAGTGCGCAGTAAAAAAATCAGAAATAAATTTAATCGGAAATTTCCCTGTGTTTTCCCTGTTTCAAATGAACATCTCAATTTCCCTGTTTTTTCCCGGTTTTCCCGATTTTCCCGGTCTGCAGGAACCCTGCGTTCCCTGCTCTTGTTAGAAAGTATACATTGGACAATTAGGAAGGAGAGTCATCACCAGGGTTAAAGAACTTATTGGAGATTACAAACAGGAAAATCCTCGGTCAGCCATAGCAGAACACTCAGTCGAGACTAAACACAGTGTTGAATTTGACAAATATAACACAATTGTCAATATCTCTAACTATAAAAAGAGATACATCTAGAGAGGCGATTGAAATTGCTAAGCACCCATCCAACATTAACAGGGAAGATGGATACAAATTAAGCAATAGTTGGGCACCACTTTTCTATAATCAAATAACTCAGCTGGACCAAATGACCACAAAAGCCCCTCCACGATTGGCCAATCATCCCAGCCAATCAGGAGCGAAGTCGACAGGGATTGGCCAAACACCTCAGCCAATCACAGCCAAGGAGGTAGTGGATTGGCCGACAGCCTTAGCCAACCAGAGAACACCCAGGTACAGTCTACAGTATATAAAGAAGGACTTCGCAGAGGTTCAGAAGGAAATAGTTACTGTGACTAGAAACTTCACCCTTGAAAATGGAAGCTGCAATGCTGTCCGAAACGTCGGAAAGAAATGCGACATTGACGCGGCTACAACCCAGAAGCCTAGACCCTGTAGACAACGGCCTAGAAACCCTACGAAATTCTTTAACTGGTAAATTTACATGGGATAAAATTTCAAATCCAAAATTTTTAAATTTTGGCTGAACTACTCTATCTTCCTGAATTTTCATAAGCACCTGAAGCCAGCAGGTTTTCTTGAGGGAGAGAGCTACATGTTAGATTTTATTTGTCAATTTTCTGCAATAATTTACATTTTAAAATATTTTTTGTAAATGTGGCAATGTTGAGGCATAGAAAATAGTGTTATACATTCAAAGTATATTGGACTTGTAATCATTCTTGACCTACAATTCCCTTGCAATGATTCTTCACGACAAATTAACGAAAGATTCCATTATTATTTATATCAAGCAATTTTTTACGAATATACAGTATGTCATGTCAAAGAAAATTTTGATAACACAACCTGAATAAATGTCATGGCTCGAAAATAAAAATACAAGACAATCATCTAACACTCCCTCTAAACACTAGCTCAGCAAGTTCACTTTCCGCATGCACACAAATTTCATTAGGTTGACTTTAAACAAAAATGTATTATTCTTAACCACATTTGAAATAAGAAAATTAAATCAAAGTAAGTTATTATCACGCCAGGATTTGAATTAAACTAACAAACTAAAACCTACCACTAAAACGTCGCAATGCGCAGGAGCTACCTTACTATCTTCACTCCTCTCAATTCACTGCCAGTGAAATATTCGTTGTTTACTAAAAAATTTGCAATTGCAACCATGCATGCATTAAAAATGAGCAAAATTTCCTGAGGTAGCTTTTAAATAACGTGGTTCTAAATTGATCAGCTTTATTAAGTCAGTGTAAAATTCAAAAACATACATACTGAAATGACTGGTGGGTGGCAGCAAACTAAAACAACAGTCCAACTATGTCATACGCGTGTACACAATAAGAACTAGTTTTCAGTGTTTACAGTGGCATACGAAAATATGGCAATTTTTAAGCTCAATATTTTGAAACTAAAATGTGCACTGAGTTATAACTGTACGAGGTTGCATTTTGTGCGAAAATAATTCAGAAGAATTGTGTAAATATTATATTGTTTTTCTAGATACCATCCCCATTGGTTAACCTATCCTTACATGGAAACAAAAAAGACTTCATAAATACAGAAGAATACATAAATATTTTGAAAGTCCTGCTTTGTAGCCCTACTTATTGATGCACTTATCTTTCCAGCTCAGGGTGCTGAAGTTTTTTACCATGAAGTGACTGTTAAATAATGGTTGTCATATGTCTAAATAATTTTTTTTCTCCTACATCAACAGGAAGATAACATTAAACGCATCAAATTGCCAACCCACCACAAGATTTCCATTTTCTTCAAAATACAGTATTTTTTCTACAAATAGGTTAAACCTTGTTGTGTAGGAAGCACGTGTATATACATCATTCATTACTACACATTTATTGCCCAACATTGCATAATCACTGATTACAGAATTTGTTGGAACAGGGGCTTTATTAAAATAAATTAACATTGATGGTTGCATGGAAGATTAGGAAGATAAAGTGAAGGGTGTGCTGAAAGAAACAGAGCAAGAGAAAATGAAAATTTTTGATAATTTACGCCAGGGCGGCACCAAAGGTAGGAAGAGTGCTAAGACTGGTTATAGTACAGGTATGGAAAAAGGCAGGGGGTGCTATGTTTTTCCCTTCACTGTTGTGCTGAAAGTCTGCCTACAGGTACCATACACTACTCTGGCTTCAAATAATATCTGACATAGTCTTTGATTTTCCCCTTTGTATATCTCAAATATTGCCAGTTAACGTCCTGTAACCCTACAATCCACATATTTTATCGCTGTGGACTCTGAGGCTTGTTAATAATTTTGAAATGATTTTTTAATTTTCTGTAGTATTTATTCATTTTTTCCAAAAAATTTAAATATACTTGACTACACACTGTAATTTTTCTGCACGTAAACCACTTGACTTGATAGCCTCAGTTATATGACAGTTAATGTCGCTATACAACTAGAATCAGTTAAAAAGGCTTTCAGCAGAGCACTTCAGTTTTTCTATAATAAACACATATTCACTAAATTAAAATAACTTAAAACACTCCTGACACATGATTACATTATACGGTATGTAAACAAAATCACCGGTTCACATATCCGGTACTAATTACTTCTGAAAATGTGGCATTTAACATGAGTTGTGATCAAAATGGCATTTTCGCTAATAATTTATTTCCAAGTGCTGTGATATTCAATTCATTTTAAACCCACTTGTGAATGACAATATCCTAATGCAACATCAACTTTGTCCTACATTTTAAGTTATCTAAATGTGCAGCACATTCGAGAGTACAATTTGATGAAAACACACTTAATAAATTTAGTGACTTAATTTAAAAACATTCATGCCAGTTGTTCCATTGTAATACAGAACAAAGATATTTGATGATGAATGGCACGAGGATTACCGCTACAGTATTAATATCGAAATGAAGCAAGAGTGCCCATAGCAAACTTACCGCCATTATGTAACACAACGAACTGTCGGAACCAGGACTGCCACTCTCATAGGCAGTCACATCAGGGTTGCCAACTTCATTCTTGAGGGCGCCACTGTCGCCAGTAGCGTGGGAGATTCAAATTGTTCTAGTCACACAACACTACTTCGTATATACACTATCTACATATATGCACACGCCTAAACATCCCGCCCACCTTGAAATGCTGCATTTCAACATTCTATGGGAAGCGGGCACAGTTTCACTGCTGGGCGCTTGAATGTTCCACTAGCAGTGCACACTGTAGTCACCCTGGCCACACCATCACTCCCTGGGTGAACAGCTGTAATGCCCCCCAACTGCCACTGAAGAGGTGCAATTCTGTCTTCCTTCACCAAGACCAATTGGTTTGCACGTAGGTCCCCAGAATCACTGTTCCATTCCTGACGTTGTTGCAAAGTATGCAGGTAGTCCTTGTGTCAACGACGCCAGAAGTCTTGGTATAGACGGGATATCAACTGCCATCGCTGTAACCGATTTAACTTGACCTCAGCTATGTTTGGTTCTGGCAGAGAGACCAATGGCTCACCAATCAGGAAGTGGCCTGGGGTGAGTGCATTGAGATCATTGGGATCAGAACTTAAAGCACAAAGTGGCAGAGAATTCAAAATGGCCTCGATTTGTACAAGTACAGTGTACAGTTCTTCATATGTGAGAATCTGCTCACCGATGACATGTATCAGGTGAGACTTGAAAGACTTAATGCCAGCCTCCCACAACACTCCGAAATGAGGAGCTGCAGGAGGGTTGAAGTGCCAAGTGACACCGAGAGGGACTAGAGAATTCGACACAGCTGTTTGGTGCGATGATGAGGAAAGAAGGCGTTTTACGTCAAGCAGTTGATTGTAGGCCCCCACAAAGTTGGTTCCACAGTCACTGTAGATATTAGAGAACCGTCCGCAACTAGCGATGAAGCGCTTATATGCAGCAATGAACACCTCAGTAGACAAGTCTGATGCCACTTCGACATGAACAGCCTTTGTGGCGAAACACACGAAGATGCACATGTAAGCCTTCAATACTACAGCCTTACGAACCCTAGCAGCCTTGATGTGGAAGGGGCCAGCATAATCAACTCCAGCTGTTGAGAATGGTTTATTTGATGGATTCGCACAGCAGGGAGGTTACCCATCATTGGCACAGCTGGAGACGGCCTGCCCTTGAAGCATTTGACACAACGACGGACACAACTAGTAATAGCACCTTTGCCTGAAAGAATCCAGAACTTCTCCCTATGAATACTTTGAAGTGTTTGAATACCAGGATGGTGGTTGAGTTCATGGTAGTGACGTATCACCAACTCCGTGAACGGATGTGTCTTTGGAAGCAGAGCTGGGTGCTTGTGGTCAAAGGGTAAGTCCAAATGAAGAAGCCTTCTGCCCACCCTAATCAGCCCAAACAAATCGATAAATGGCACCAGCTTACAACTCTGGTGGGGGAGGCAACTATTTCCTTTCAATGCAGTCAGTTCATCCTTAAATGAAGAAGCCTGAACATACAGAAGCCAAAATTGCATAGATGCATCTAGCTCACTACAGCTTATATTATCCTCTGTAATTCGAGTTGTAGATGAAGCGAAACACATAGGATGTCACTTGTAAAAGCCTGGTCACGTTGCTAAATCGAAAGAGTAGCGTATCCATATCACTGGATGATGTGAAGGTTCCCAGCACTGTTGTCCTTCTTTCCAGTAAGACACTATCAGATGAGTATCCAGGATCAGAACTGTCACTATGAACACCACTCACTGGCCATTGCTCAGGTGGTTCCTTCAACCATGCAGGACCGGTCCTGCATGGTGGTTCCTTCAACCATGCAGGACCGGTCCACCATAAGTGATGACTGATGATCTGAGATGGCATAAGACCACGGGACGCACAGTCAGCAGGATTGTGCTCCGAACGGACGTGCTTCCACCATGATGGTGGAGCGAGATCATGGATCTTGCTCACTCTATTTGCAGCAAAGGTGTGCAATTGGTGAGGAGATGAGTTTATCCATGCAAGCACAACCTGTGAGTCAGTCCAAGCCACTACAGAGGTGAAGTGAAGAGCAGATTCATATGCCTCAATCACATGTTTAAGCAGATGAGCCAGAAGCAAGGCTCCACAAAGTTCTAGATGAGGAACTGACTGTACCTTGACCGGAGCAACCTTGAACTTGGCAATCAACAAATGCATAGTGACTGTACCCTCAGGACCAAGTGTACGAAGATAGACAGCTGCAGCATAACCTATCTCAGAACTGTCAGCAAACCCATGCAACTCATAACTGCAACCAGCAGGACCTATAACCAACCCAGGAATAGTAACAGAGGACAGCAGCGACAATTGGTTCGTGAACTGGGTCCATCGCTCTACTACAGCTGGCGATGGTTCAGCATCCCAATCTACACCCTTCAGCCAAAGAACCTGAATTAGATGCTTGGCGAACATTAGTAACGGAGTGAGCCATCCAAGAGGGTCAAAAATTCTTGCAACATGAGACAGAATGGTATGCTTTGTTGTATCACTGGGGCTGGTCTGAATATTGTATGAGTAAGTGTCAGAAACAGGGTTCCAGTGTAATCCCAATACCTTCACTGTGCAACTGTCTCGATCTAGGGTAAATGGCTACGGGATTTCAACATCATCTCTAGGAAGCCATTGTAGAAGCTCTTGATTGTTGCTCATAAACTTTCGTAGCTTAAAACCCCCTTTAGCTAGAATTGAAATCAGGTCCTTCTGGATAGCCAAAGCCTCGTCCACCGAATGGGATCCTGTTACCACATCATCGACATATACATCTGAAAGCAGCACTTTTGAGACCACCAGAAAGAAGTCCTTCTCGTCTTCTGCCAGCTGTTGGAGAGTGCAAAGAGCTAGAAAGGGTGCTGATGAAACACCATATGTCACTGTCTTCAACCTATAGTCCTGCACCGGATCGGTTTTGCTGAAACGCCAGACGATACATTGATAATCCTGGTGTGCAGAATGGACACTTATTTGGCGGTACATCTGCTTGACATCAGCAGTAAAAACAACTTCATGAAGACGAAATTGCAACAGTAAATCACAAACCTCTCTTTGAAGCTTGGGTCCATTCAATGATACGCCTGTGGAGGACTTGGCAGACGCATCAAACACCACTCTTAATTTTGTTGTGGAGCTCTCTGGTTTCACCACATAATGATGAGGAATGTAAAATGACTCTGATGAATGTATCTGACCCTCCGCCACTCTCTCCATGTGCCCCATGGCCAAGTGGTCAGTCATGAATTCAGTGTATCTCTCTTTCAATATAGAGTCTGTTTCGAGGTGCCTCTCAAGGCGAAGAAGCCTATTCACTGCCTGAGGTCTGGATGTACCCAATTCAAATGACGATGAGTGAAATGGCAATGAGACACTATAGCGCCCCTCCTTACCATGCACCAATGTTGAGGTGAACAGTTCTTCGCAGCAAGCATCCTCATTAGACACATGCTTGATTGGAGGGAATTCTTCCAGTTCCCAGAATCTTTTCAGAACATCTTCCAATGGTGGAGGGGACGAAACCAGTGAGACACAGAGTGATGCTACATTATGTTCAGAATGTTGTTCTTCAACCTAACCCATTAGAATCCATCCCCGCACAGAATTTAGAGCAACTGGTGATCCATCAATCTTGCCTTCAGTCATGAGTAGGGGATAAAGGTCAGCACCGATCAACAAATCAACGGGTCTAGGTCATCAAAGTTTGGGTCAGCCAGCTGGAGGTGAGACACGGACATGCGTACTTCAGCAGAGAGACGAGTACTAGGTACATTATGGGTAATTCTTGGTAGAACAAACACGTCGAGAGCAAACTGAGTGTCAAGGCATCCAACAGGTGAAACACCAATAGATGAGCATGATCTTACAACACTAACAGGAGTTTTCGACAAGCCGTGGATAGGTAGGTAGGTTCTCTGACGAGCCAACCTCAACCTTTGAACGCTGCCCTCAGTAATAAAACTTGCTTGACTAGCAGTATCAAAAAGTGCTCTAACAATGCAGGGAGTTCCTGAGCCATCTAAAATGCAAACTTCAGCAGTTGAGAGAAGAATGGTGGTTGATAACCGTTGACCTGCTGGTGTAACAGAGGACAAAACTGTTGCATGTTTTTCAACGTTTTCAACCTGTGTATTATCTTCAGAGGTAGGAGGTGGATCATTACTGTCAAACAACCCTGGCTGAAAGTGTAACATTGAACGGTGACGGCCACCACAAGTACGACACGACGAGGACAAACACTGTTTGGCTTGATGTGAAGGGGACAAACAGTTTAGGCAAAGTTTGTGTTCTTTTACAACAGTAAATCTGTCCTTAGGAGTGCAATGAAGGAATTGGGTGCACATGTAAAGTGGATGAACTTCACTACACATCCGACACTGTTGGGAGGAGCTCACCAAACTACTCACTGACTGGCCTCTACTTTGCCTTCAACTAGGCACTGTCACTCTAGTGCCGGTCTTAGATGTTTGAGCAGAGGGACCCTTGCTACGAGACCAAGCTACTGCCTCTTGGGCACGACAATGTTTATCCAAAAAGGAAATTAACTCACTTAAAGTAGGAAGCTTATTTGACAATGACATCTCCCATTGGGTCTGTAGATCAGTGTCCAAACGCTTAGAAAGGATCGTGAGTAGAATCAAATCCCACTGATCCACAGGAACACACAAAGCCTTAGGGCAGAAACATTTTCATTAATTACTGTGTCGAAGAGTCTTTGAGGAGTCTGCGGAGGCCAATGGTGCTTGCAATAAAGCCTCTACATGAACAGATGTAATGGGGCGTGGGTTTTCATACCGTCCAAGAAGTAACTTCCACGCAACATCAAAGTTAACTTCAGATATGGGCAACGACTGTATAAGACCCAATGGTTCTCCAGAAAGAGTTGTCTTACAATAGGCCAACTTCTCTACTGCAGACAGATCTGGATTATTTCCAACAAGTGTGCCAAACAAAGTGGAAAAATTTGACCATTCCGGAGGGCTGCCATCAAAGTTGGGCAGCAAAATCTTGGGAAGTGCAACACGGGAATGTCTCACCTGAGAACTCGTCGAAAGTTGCTCTTGTACCTTAGAGTCATCAAGAGAAGCCACAGCTGCCATCACTTCATAGTTCTTCTCATCGAACTCTGCAAGGCGAGCAGCATTTAGTTCAGCATCAAAGTCCTTTAATTTGTTTGCTGCAGCTTCTACAGTAACATAATCGACCTCGAACTTATCACGGGGCTGTGGCAGATCCCGTGTAGTAACAACGAATAAATTCCGTTTAGTGAGGTCAAGCATGACAGCCTGCGAGAGGTCGTATGCACGTTTAAGGCGTGCTTCCACCAACCGAATGTGGGCTAACGATGTTTGAGGACTAGCCATGTCTAAGCACTGCGCACCACTGAATTACGACAGCAAACCAAGGGGTGGTCAAAGGATGCAACTACCTTAATCACAACTACGTTATGTTGACTGCCGAGACATCCTGCAGCAATGACTTCACACCAAAAAAAAACTATAGAACAACGCAAACTATTAGAAAATAAGCACAATGTAAGTACAATGAGCCATCAAGACACAAGAAACAACACGAAGCGTCCCAGAAACGTCGTTTCCCACAACTAATGTTAACCTCAATCGACGATTGGAACTCCGAAGAAGAAATGTACAGTAGGCCTAAGCCAAAACATTTACACACCACCACAATCTGATTTTGCAGCGTGGCCAAAGTCTTCAGGTTAACTACGCGCCATAACTTCACTACCGCGTGGCGAACCGCGCACGAACACCGAACAAACAAATATTTAAATTACCGGAACACGTGATCCGGCCCGGAGGACCAAAAATGTTTTCATGTAATACAGAACAAAGACATTTGATGACGAATGGCACGAGGATTACCGCTATTAATATCGAAACGAAGCAAGCGTGCCCCATAGCAAACTTACCGCCATTATGTAACACAACGAACTGTCGGAACCAGGACTGCCACTCTCGTAGGCAGTCACATCAGGGTTGCCAACTTCATTCTTGAGGGCGCCACTGTCGCCAGTAGCGCGGGAGATTCAAATTGTTCTAGTCACTCACAACACTACTTCGTATATACACTATCTACATATATGTGCACGCCTAAACACCAGTGTAATTATGCATTTCTATATTGTTACAAATTTAAATTTGTATACATTTATATTGGACAAAAACAGTACAGTGGTAATTCAGTATTCTGTTAGATTTTAAGTTGGCAAAATGCAAAAAAATTCACACAGACCAAAGGCGTTTATAAAAATGGCTTTGGCAGCCAAGACAAGAAGGTAGCACACAAATGATCAACTTAAAAGGAAAACTGTGCATAATTGAATATTTCCCCAAAGTTTGAGGAAACTGTTAACCAAAATTTATCAGTGAACAGAAGAACCCCAATTTTACGTTCCCACGAATTTCACCATTTTATTTTGATCTCGACAACTAGCATATGTTTTCAATATATACCGTTCCTGCAATTTACACAGTCGTCAATATACACGTGCAATACACCATTTTTTCAGCGCGTGTTTATAATCCAATGTTGTTAACTTTCCGCATCAAAATTTCCTTTTTTGATACACATCTATGAAAACATTTGCTTCCCGCACTTAAATTTCTTACGTTTTGCGATGAAACATAAAAAGTTTATTTTTGTCAAGTTGCCTGACAATCAATTTTTGTTGCTCTGCTGCTCTATGTATCACTACCTCTATGGTTTTACTTTCATTTTTAATAGCAGGCCCACGTTGGTTTTGATGCAGCAAGAAGTTTAATGTTAACGTTCCATGTACATTTAGGCACCAACAAATGTAAATTGCACATTCATGTATTTGTGTATTAGTATTTGTGAGAATTGGCTAAACAAAAAGAGACAAAATTGCTTACGATTGAACAAAAGGTCGGCATTTTTAGACGTCTGGTTGCACACAATGGGATGCGTGTTTCGCTAGCTAAACAATTAGGCCTTCCAGTTTCGATGTTAAGCACAATTGAGAGAATCAATAGAAAATGTTGCAAATTGCAGCGGTAGCATGGCAAAGAACGTAAAATCAGTCAAGACTTCTAAATACGAAGAGTTGGATGGTTTGATTAAAGAATGGTTTGTGAACATGAGAATTGCAGGCATACCAGTTGACAGTAAATTGCTGCGAGAAAAGGCTATTCACGTAGAGACAACTTTTCTGCCTCAAACGGGTGGATAGATCGCTTTAAAAGGCGGTACAATGTTGTTTACCATGCTGTCTCGGGGGAGAGCAACAGTGTAGATCCTGAAATTGTTGACAACTAGAGAAGTACGTTACCAGAACCTGTGAAGAATTATGAACCAAAGGACATTTTCAATGTCGATGAGACCGGTTTGTTTTTCAATTTTGTTCCCTACAAAACTTTAGGCTTTTGTGGAGAGAAGTGTTATGGTGGAAAACTGAGTAAGCTTAGGTTAACCGTGTTGCTGTTCACAAATTCCGATGGCAGTGAAAAGTTACAGCCAATCGTGGTGGGAAAATCGTTAAAACCCAGCTGTTTTAAAAATGTAAAAACCTTGCCAACAAAATATTTTGCTAGCAAAAAGGCATGGATGACTGGTGCCTTCTTTGCTACCCAACTGCATTCCTTGGATGCAAAAATGGGAGCACAGATCCGAAAAATAATACTGTCCATTGACAACTGTCCAGCTCATTCAGTATACATTTCTCTAAGAAATGTGAAATTAGTTTTCTTCCCCCCAAACTGCACCAGTCACTAGCAGTCTTTGGATTTGGGGATTATTCACAGCTTCAAGGCAAAGTACAGGAGAAGATTGGTCCAGAAGGCTATCAATCTGGTCGATTCAGGTCACAGTTCAGCCAACATGAAAATCAGCATCCTAACCGCTTAGCACTACATAGCTTGGGCATGGTCAGAAGTAAGCATTAGCACCATCCAAAACTTCTTCAAAAAAGCAGATTTTGGTGGGGAAGATACTGTGACCCCAGAAGACCCTGAAGTAATGCCTCTAGAATGGGAACTCCTTAAACCAGAAGACACATTTGAGCAATCTGTTAGTGTTGACGAATCCACTTCCAAAGTACAAACCAATAATGGCGTGATTGAAAAGCACATGGAGGGAAAATGAGCTAGTGAAAGTGTGCAGGAAGAAGAAGAGGAGGAAGAAAATGAAGAAGAAGTACCACCACCTCCACCAACTCATGCTGAAGCAGTGGCAGCACTGGAAACTATAAGCTGTTACCTAATGAGTGTCAGTGACAGTGAATCATACCTTTACTGCACTAGTTACAGCAGCGTGTTGAAGAACTGATATGTAGAAAAAGGGTGCAAAGTAAGATCTCAGATTACTTTGTTAAGAAATAATAGAAGACACTGGTAACTTCCTTCCATAACCTCCCTACCCCCAATTGTATGTGCCAAATTATTATTTTAAGTACTGTATTACAAACATTATGTGGAGAAGCTACTGCACTTTGACATAAATATTATACAGTGTTATTTATCTAAGAGTCCAGCTACGTGTAACAGGTATGTGTGGAGGTTTTTTTATGTAGGATATTGTATAGAGTCGCTGTTGAGTGCATGTATATGTATACTGTTTATCAGACTCATACCACAATTTTTTTTAATAAATTTACTCTAGGTGTTAGCTATCCTACAGTAAAAAAAAATTTTTTTTAATTGTTTTTAAAACATACAGTACTTAGGGCCTACTGTGTTTTGCTGCTACAATACAGCTTTTTGTATGTCTTAGCAATTATCTTAATTTTTTTTTGTTTACATAGAATTGAAATATTTAATTTCCCCTCAATTACACTTTCCCCTCATTTACACCATTTTTTGTTGGACCCTATAAAAGTGTAAAATAGGAGTTCCATTGTATATATTTGTCTTTACAGCCCTCTTAACCACATATTTTTCAGGTTATGCTATAAATTTGTACATCATTCAGATTTTAACATGTTTATCATTAAAACCCTTACATTGCATAATTAGGGTAAACCAACCACGAATCGTTAGCAGAACTTACAAAATTGTGGAAAAACTACTTTTTGAATATATAGATGGTTTCTCCAAAGCATAATTATTAATGGACTCCACTATTTCACATGCAGCAGTTGGCGGCACTGGTAGTATCATCATTACAAACCAACTGTATTTTTTTTATAATTACCAGCACAGTTTTCGAGAAGAGCAGCAAGCATCTAAATTCACTTAAGTTTTGTAATATGTATTTGTTTTGAATTTCTTTGGTTTGGTAGCTCCAGAAAAAGTTGTTTAACAACACAGATACTATGCTTGCAAAAAAATTTAATTTGGTAATATTTAAAGGGGTATCAGATTGAGGAATACGAACATAATATCACCTTCGATCACAGAGTGAAAAATAAGGTATGTGCACCAGTGGTCGTCATGTTAAGGTACAAACAAAACATAAGCCCTACATTTGTTAAACAGTTTAATTAAATTTTAAATCTGTACCTCGGAGGCATAAGACACTATGTCACAAAAATCATATTTTTCAGGAGAGCAGTTTGAAGAGTGAGATTCACTAGTGAATCCGGCTGTTTAGTGCCCGAAAACCAACGTTTATGACACAACACAAACTTTGTTTTGTATGTCACTACAAAGTATTTTAAACTGTGGCCATGTTTACGGTAAAAAGTGCATTTTGGCAAAAAGTGGACATAGTGTCTTATACCTCCGAGGTACAGAAATGTGAATATTCTATGAATAACTTTAATATTTTCTTACCTCATATAAATGACCAAGGTGAAATTCAGTTGGGTAGTTTCTTAACTATGCACTTTTTAAAAAGTCAGGTTTTTGTAACAGTGGTCGATACAGCAGAAACTATGTTGATCCAATGTTCGTCATGCATAAGCACCAGAGGGCGTCACTTTTTAAAAAATTATTGTGGCATCTTAAAATGTATGTTACTCCATCAGTAATTCACAGGAAGAGTTTACAAACTAAATAGTAACAAATCATTAAATAAAGTTTACTAACTGTATACAAACAAATATTTAAAACAAAATATCGCCAAGAAGTACACATACCATAGTTACATGTAACAAACGTCATAGATCAAATCCACACCATATAACCAGAGATAAGAGAAGAAGTACTTTAGTTTCGATATCCTTCTCGGCTTCAAGAGTTGCGAGATTCAATGTTTAAATTTTGTAATAATTTCAAATGAAATATAGCGTGAAATGACGAAAAGAGATGTCCATAATAATACACAAATTTATTTTCTTTTCCATCCAAGCCTTGCAGATTTAGAACGTACTGTCTGAATAAGTATCAAAACAGGGAAAATTGAAATTGACAGAATCTCAATTAATATATGAAAACAATAAACGGGAATGTTGAATTGAAAAGAATAAAAATCTCATAATGAAACATACAATGGTGCAAGTATTTTGAAAAAATACAACAAATTAAACAATTAAGTCACTAAGTGAAATATCCAAATTCACAATTTTCATGAACAGCAGAAATATAATATACAAAAACAAACTGGAAAAAGTTGAATGTGAAAAGTTGAGAAACTACAAATGACACAAAATTATATACTTATATGCACAACTATTCTGACAAACATTTCAAAAAAGTTGCTAAGAGAATAATTATAATTTCATAATTCACAAAACTACAAACTTGGTTGTTGACTATAGAAAAATGTTTTCTTACTTTTCAATGACATCAACAGGGCCTTTAAAAATGTAACACACACTGTCACCGGCAACATTCATCGCAGGCATTGGAAGAATCCCTTCTACCTGACTCTTATTTATAAAGGAAACATCGTCATCTTTGGTGGGGAAAACCTTTTTAGTTTTATCTGCACATCTCATCCCCAAAACTTTCAAGTCTTCCCCTTGTGCTTCTTGAATGATGCAAACGTACCAGTACTTGGTGGCTGCACGTTTACCTCCCAAAAATGTCACAAGTGCAAAACTGCCGGGAAGAGAATGATCTTCAGGCATATTTTCCAGTTCCACAACATCTTCCTTTTCATTTTTTCGCTCCATTCATCCGATGACTCCAAAGGCACAGGATCATCTTCTTCTGATGACGTGTCTTCTTGGGTAAATTTTGCCCTAGACTTGGCCTTCAGTTTTTCTTTTTCAACTTTTTTCTTGTACCTTTCCATTTTCCGTTCAACCTTTCTTTGTTCCTCTTCTTGCTTTTTTGTTTCTTTTCGGGAAATATATTTTTGGAAGTACTTCGAGCTTACAATACTTGACACTTTTTCCTTTGTAGCTCTCTTGCATTTTTTGGGGTTTTGAGGCCCAGGCCAAAAACAAAGCTTTCTTGAAAGGTGATGGGATAATTTTTTCCAGATGGAGTTCTGCGAGTGTCTTTTTGACTACACGAAGCTGGTGAAATTTCCGTAACACTTCCAGCGCTAGCAGATGGTTTCACTGTTGTTGAAGGCATACATGGATTAATAAGTTGCAGAACTGGGATTCTTGCACTGTCACTTGTAGAAAGCTGAGCTACACTTAGTGAAGCTGCAGGCAAAACATCAGCTTTGTTTGAAGTTTCAGGTGAAAGTGTTATACCATCTTAAACAGGCAAATCAACAAATGAACAAGGTAAAGCACTGGATATTGAAGGTAAGGCACTGGATACTGAAGGTAAGGCACAGGATACTGAAGGTGAGGCAACCAATACTGAAGGTGAGGTACTGGACACTGAAGATGTGGCATTGGACACTGCAGGTAAGGTATCAGTTACTGAAGGTAAGGCACCAGGTGTGGTAGGCGACACATGTAGTGGAGCTATCAGCTGAACTTGTGGAGCAGAACCTGATGATTTAGTTGCAGACATGGAACCAATACCAGGTTGTGTGGTCTTAATAATTTCTTACATGTTTCCAAAACTCTAACAGAGATGTGTCTCTTATACCTCCATTTCAAACATCTCCAGCTGTGATGAATAGTTTTAACTCTTCCTCACCTAAAAATGTATCCAATATGTGTGAAATGCCAGTGACATCACGTGGAACACGCACAGATGTTGGGCTCGTTTCTCCTGGTAGAGTGGAAGATTTTGCAATAATCTTGGCTTGATCAACTGCTGAAGGATTCCAAGGATGTAATTCACATTTGCGGAATGCATTTGTGCTGGGACAGCACTTACCGCCTGAAGAGGACACGCCCAGGATCATAGTACTTACGTATTTTGTGCCCCCTGAACTATCTATTCAATAATCTTGGTGCCCTGTGTTGGTGAAGAAGACTGGACTATGTGTTTCACGACGTAGCGCAATTTGAACTGTAGTGCGCGCACTCCTCGCCCCTTCGTACATCTTTGCGTCTCCTCGGTAGTCTTCGTGTCCCCTCCCTTCGGCTGACCTACCTTCCCTTCCCCGACCCTTCCGCTGCCTGCCCTCCAGCCATTACTTGTGATATCACTCTTGGTTCTGCTCCCGACCAGCTAGGTTCTGCCTCTCCACTCCCTACCCCTACGCTCGTGCGGCAAAATTTGTTAAGAGTTATTTTGCGTTTGTTCTTTTGTAATATTATTAACTGATCCGTGGTTTGTTTCTAACTTGAATTAACTTTGTAACTTTCTCGTTCTGTTGTATTATTTTTTCTTGTCTTTCGGTTTTTGTAATTTCTTGTGCCGTTGGGATGTCGATGTGAAGAGTGGCATGGAGTAGAGGCTTATGTTTTTCGGTATCTTCAATAATTCAATTTAAATTATTTACCTAGTCTGGGAGTGTACTTAGTTGGTTAAGGCCGTTGTGCCCGCAACGTAATTTTGTATACTCTAACCTATTATTTGTATTCTACTACTGTGACCTACTGTGTATTATGTCTGCCAAATCAACCGCTCAATTTGATTTGATCCAGATTTCCGTTACTGTAGTGTCGCATCCCCAAGCTTGCCATGTGTAAGTATTTGTGTGTTGAATTAAGTGTTCAGGTCAAGGTTTTGTATTACTCCACTCTGGGATTAGCCCGTGATTATCAGGCTTAGCCTTGGTTGGAGTGTTGGCCTGGCAGTCCGTGCCCGGTGGGTCACAAATCCTTAAGATGTTCAAGACGAACTGAATCAATAATGGCTGTGTCCAGAAATTAAAGTTGTGTCTTTACCATCGGATACTTGCTGTAATCTCCAGTCATGCACTGCCTCCTTCCATCCATTCTTTAGTTGTATGAAGACCCCAATATCCATTGTCTGATTAAGTGAATCAGTAGTCGTCATGGATGACGACTATTGGATCTGATGCTTGTGTTACATTTTTGCTTGGAGTAGACAATGTGTATTCTTTAAATACATTTAACTTAGAAGCATGAAGTTACAGTTATTAATATTTAATATTCGCCAGTGCTCGTCACTTCGACGAACATTGGTATATCTTCATAATCGGTGACCCAGTCGTCGTTGCCCACAGTAAAACAAACCCCTAACGACACTGTTTATACAGCGACACTTTAAACTTTTCATTAACTCACTAAAGCAAATAATATACAAGAATTTAAATACACTTATCTCCTATCCAAAATGCAGTACATAACTACTCTCGCAGCACGGAAAGCACACATTTGCTGGAATATTTCCCATTTAAATGTATAAAGATACATGTGTTCCAAAATCGATCGGGTGCGTTCATGACAACAATGTCTGAAGAAATTGTCATAGAGTTGAAGAGGTAGAATATTGATTATATTTCTTATTATCGATATATATATATAAATAAAAGTGACAAGCACAGCAGCAGTGACGAGAACTGGTGTTCTTACCTTAATGTTACTAAAATACTTAAAATACAGTAGGTTATCTATTAACTGCGGTAATCGAGAAGGACCCTTCGGGTAATCAAAAATCATGAATAATCCGCAACTGTAGTAAAATGTGAATTTCAACTTTTTTTTTTGTGTTGAAAACTGCTCTTCTCTGGAGCGACTATAAGGGCTGGCAGCTACACACTATTAGCCCTACAAACACGTAAGAACACAGCAGCCATCCATTTATTCTGAAACCCTTGTCGAACTGTTGAGTCTTTGACAACAATTCTGCCGCCAATGCTGTTACTCTCTTCGCTCCCCGTCACCTATTCTACTTTGCTCATCTTTCAATTCTCGGTCTGCTGCTACCACTTTATTTGCCCCTTCCCATACAGTTGTGCACGAGCATTTGTACATATCATGTGCTTTGATACGTAGCAGAAAGGTAACATTAAAAGAAAACATTTTAAAAAATAATTTTTTTCTTACATTCACATCATTTCTTCAGCTACAGAACTGAAATCAGTACAGATTAGTGAAATAAAAAACTTGACATTTACAACAAAGCTTATAATTTTTTGTTCAATATTTTTTTTCCAGTGCTAATTAAAAGACAAAGTCACTAATTAATGAATTTTAATGTAACTTTCACTTGATATGGCAACAGAATTTATAGCATCAAATGTTAAGAATATCGCTGCAAGGCATTCAAAATAGACTGCTGTAGAACCTCATTGTGTTAACCTACTCTGCAGTTAGTAACTGCACGGGCCACAGTAATGTTGCAATGTACAACGAATACAAATGTGAAGAAAGGGGATAGGGTGAGATGTCGCATCTGTGAGATAAGGCTCTATATTCGTCACGTGCTGAAGGGCAGGAGGGAAAAAAAAAAACCATCCACCTTTAAGGGGGAGGAAAGGAACAAATTGCCTGTCCAACCACTGCTAAGCAACACTGATACCCATCAGAAAATGTATTATTACACATACAATTTACGTTTTTAAAAAGGACTAAAAATTTGCAAGCTACTGAATGAAAAATTTAGCAGTTTGTATAATAACACTAAACATAGTTGTGACACTCAAATATACTTGACATTTCTTTAAACAAATGTCAAACATGCTGATTGGACAGCATACATAAGGAATTGTATATTCTATACACGTTACCCTGAACTTTATAGAAATGTTAGCAGGATAAACACCAGTTCCCCTGGAACTACTGATATGTTCAGTTTAGTTCAATACTGCCTTTCTGTTTAATTGACTCTCTCCCCCTCCTATTCCAACCATTACCATGACCAGCTGGAGAAATTACAGCTAAAGGTCAAAGCTATGGCACCTGTAGTGCATCACATATCTGTCAACACACAATCCCCTTCTAACCCTCTCTAACCATCTCTTCGTAGTCATCCCAGCCCAAAAAAAATAACATGAAGTTTCTGGAGGTGCATCCTTTCTCCCTACTCTCTTATCCTTTGTGCACTTCTTCCCCACCTCCCGTTGATGATATCAAACTATACGCTTCTCCACCCCCTTCCTTTTAATCATCAACGCAAGACTGCTTGCAAGTAGCAATTCTACTTTTTTTTCGTAGATCCTAAACTGTGATTTCAGCCATACCATTGCATCAAAAAGTTGTTTTATGTAACTTTCTCCTTCCTGTTTATTAATTAGGTGTGTGTTTTTACAATAATGCACACTTTATTTCAATGAAAATCACTTGTTTGAAAATTACATGTAATCATTCATTAGCTAAACATTTTGTGGCTGTGACACAAAGCTGATACACGACAAAGCATTCCGTGAATGAATAAGACTGCGGCTCGTGGGTTCGAGGAAAGACAGCACGGCAGCAGTGAGGTGAGAAGCTGATGCAGATACACAAAGTTGCCAACTCATGACTTCATACAGTAACTGAGCCCATTTGAGAATTAAGCTGTGTTATAAACTACAGATAATATGCATATTACATTATTTAAAAATTAATATATATTAATGATTACAAACATTGTGGATGTTATTACCATCTTTTACATACTGTAATAACATCACTCAGAAGTGTTTACACCAAGACATTAAAATGTAATATTCAAAATACGCTGCGGTTAAACATTAAAAATTACATTTATTTGTTTGTATGCTCAAACAAAACAAAAATGTGGTCAGTAACTAACCTGAAACTGTTATCCTTTGTAAATTTCTAGGAACTGAAATTTAACATTACTTCAAACATTTTTAAAGTAATTTTATATAAGGAGCTGTTTTGTGCTTTATGTACTTTTCATAAATTATTACAATATAGAACACTTTAAAAAGGTTCTCTAAGTTATATTACATATAACTGATGTTCTTCACATTCTGCCAAGTTTACATGTACTATTATATTGATGTATACCGAAAAAACGATTGACGAATTTCAGATTTATCTGATCAAGGGATTCCAATTAACAGACTGAGGAATTGGTTATTTTCAGCTATTGCATACCTGCCAACCTCAAGGATTCAGAAATAGTACAATTTTCAAAATGAGTAAAATTGTGCGTAAACGAGTCGCGGCATTTCACGTGTTGTTAGTATGTAAATGCCATCAAACTAAAACACTTAAGCTATTTTTTAAACAAAATACTACACTGTGAACATGTCAACATTTTGTATGCAAAATAAACTTAGAACATGCCGAATAATTAGTAAAATTAGCTACAGTTTTGACTACTATTCATATGTTGTATTCATGGCTAAAATTACATAGCTTCCCTAGGGCTATTACAAAGAAAACAAAAACAGGGAAATTAGTGAACGTATTTTCAGTAGGCTTACTTTGTTGTACCATCATAAAAACGGTTTTAATTTTAATATTCATACAAATCTAAACAAACCTAGAATAGGTAGTTTTGGTTTCTGCAAGTTTACAAACTTTACCGATTTTAGTACAACAATACATAGGCCCTTACATAACGATTTCTGGCAACACAGTTTTCAAATTCTCTTTCACAGTTCCATAAATGCACGAAAAATTCTTACAGAGTGCAAATTAGGTAATTTAATCACACTTGGCACATTTAAACCACAACTCTCCAACGCTGCAAATACTGTGGATTTGATAAATAAATCGTACATCGTTGAACTTGTAGACGTGAGAGTATTTAATTTCTTATACAATATTAATACCACATACTTTGAATTTTTTAACAGTCTTTAACATCCGTACAGTTTGGCAATCACTGTATATAAAAACATAACTGTAAAAACCGCAATGTCGTATTTCCTAGACACGAAACTTGCAATATTCCTACGTTTCACAACTATTAAATATGTGACGTCGATACAAGTACCAGCACTAAAATACGCCGCTAATGATACATTTAAGCTTGGCAAAAACTTTGTTTATAAACACCACGCAACTACGACGTGCGCTTCAATGTTTGCTGGAAAAATAAGAACTAAACGATAGTTTCCTTCAGTTCACAATTGATGCGTGTTCTTGAGCAATTACTACACGGAAACGGTAAACAGAAAAAACGAATTAAAACAGTCTTGTGACTTTTGTTTGCATGAGTCACGACGGCCATTTCGCCAGGAAGACAACTACAATCGATCGGGTGTGTTCGGCAATGTTCGGGGTACGTTCGTACGATGCATGAATAATACGGTATTCTGTAGTGAATAATATTGTACAATGGCTATAAATGAAGCACACTATTTCCCGAAACTATGGTAGTACAGTTTTCTTTATTAAATACGACACTGTAAGTCAGATCTACATACCACATGTTCGGTACCGAAATTACAAGACTTCAGTACCAGATTTCTTAATATGAATTAACCAAACGGGGGAAAAAAATTGAAAAGCTTGAAAATCGTACAATAATTCACACGAATCGTACAACCGTACAATAGGGCACAAAATCGTAAATTGTACGGGAAAATCGTAAGAGTTGGCAGCTATGCTATTGGATAATGAGCGGTCACTTGCGCAATTTTATTCGTAAATGTTTATAGACAACAAGAAAGGTTGGGAAATTCATCTAGTATATTGATATAGCCTGTTCGGGATAAAGTGAGCACTCAAAAAAGCCCTGCTAAAGTTCTATTTTCAGTCGATTCGTATCTTTCCGCGTGCAACAGCTAACGACGGGACATGTCTACCTTCTCTGGACACGTCACTTGATGTTTGCGCGTGTAAGATAAAATGTACAGTTGGTAGTAATTTATACAGTTTGATAAACAAAGTTTGTTTAATATATAAAACACAAATATGTCGATTTCGGTTGCGTTTGTTTCAGCATTGTTGTATTTAAATACGAAAGTACACGGGACTACATTACGTAACTGTGCTGTCAACCATACAAGCAGTAAGGCATCTAAGAGTTACCGTATTTCATCGCTCAATCGTCACCATCGCGTAATCGTCGCATCTAATTTTTGATATGACGGAAATGGTAAAAATACTTTCATCTCATAATCGTCACACCGCAATGATTTGTTTATGTTTCTGCATCAGAGATGTTAACTACGCTCAAGTACGACTCTATTAGGACAAAATGGTTGCCGCAAGAATCAATTATAGTTAGTACCAAAATATTCCATTGGAATGAAAGTGGAACATAGTGTTACTAGTTTAATAGTTCGCCATTTTGTGTTTGTCTTGCGCGTGGACTTTCCCAACTGAACATAGTATATCTATGACATTGTAAAATAAAAACGAAGTTTGTAAACACTGCAACGGTAATAAACAGTAGCAGATTCGCAGAAGCAGAAAACAAAAACTTCAAGCGAAACAGAACTTAGAAAACCACTGGATTTATGGGTTTTCTAATAACCAAACGTGCCTATTTACCGGTAAAAAATACTGCTAATCACGAAATGTGTTCCCACCAAATGTGCATATGTAATTACAAAACTAACCTAACCTCCAAGGTCTAGTAAGATATACAAATTTAGTCATTGTTTCAGAGTTCATACGTCATAAGTTCTGTCGAAAATATTGTGTTACTTGGTTTAAAAAAAAAAATTTTACCACTGGAATTTTCCTCGAATAATGGTTGCAACTTCGATTTTTTGCGTCCAATTTGGCAAAAAATATGTCACAATTATGTGGTGAAATACAGTAATAATTAATTACATGCAGTAACCGCTAGTAATATTTTTCAAAGGTTAAATTTTTATTGCTCACTTTATCCCAAACGACCTATAACGTATCTCATTTCAAACAAGTATTTTGCATTTCAGAATATTTTTACAAGAAATTTTCTAAACATATCGTATCCCGGTTGGTTTACTTTAATTAGAAAATAAAAGATCTTTGATTATGTTACAAACAGACGCATAACTTTGCAAAGTACATGTAGGTTATATGTCATAAATTTAACTTTTTTAAAGTGATGGGACGACGTTCCTCGGTACCACAATTCTGTCGGTTCTTAAAATAACCAAACTGAACAGGCGATTATGTGTTTATAACATCAAAGTTTGCTTCTTTACTTCAATTACTATGACTAGGTATCGAACGTCACATTGTATTGTACTGAACTGTTGTATTCACTTACTGGCACAAGATATAACATCCACACGAGTAGACAAAATTCAAATAATTATTACTTAAAGTAACATTACTCGGCCCTCCAAGCCTTTGTTTAAATGAATACCATCTACAATATTTATATTTTTGGTTTTTGCATATGTCTGATGTGCATACATTTTTCTATGGTCATAACTGCTTGCGTGTGTGTCTTGTCCCACATGCAAACATTTTTTGTACACCCAAATATACAATTAAATTAGCAGTGTCTGAAGACTGAAATCATTTTAAAAATGATATTTGTGATGCAAAATATTAAATTACAGTGGGTCGCAAGAAAAGGTGGACCTGAAGGTATGTAAAATCTTCAAAAACATATTTTTGCAACATATACTTAACACTGAAAACAAAACGTGATAAAATTGTGTCATAACCGAAAACCGAGAACCAAATCAAGGAACCGTAACTGAGAATCAGAACCAGCAAATCGGGGAAGCATTGCATTATATTTTTTAACAAAAATGTATTTACACAGGCACTGTTTATATATATTATGAATTTATTTAATTATTTATTTTGGTAAGTTGGGTAAATTTGAATGCTTTCTCGCATTTTACACTCTTTTGCTGTGTCCCTACTGCACTTATCTAAACTTGGCCAACTCATGCATGCTAAATACCATAAAGCTGATAGAATAAAATAGTAACGTTTTTAACTTAAACTACACGTAATTGAATGAAATTACGTAACAAAACAAAGAAAACTCATAAAATTTAACTTGTGTGTTTAAAAGCATCACTTTAAAATATTTTCCTTATTATTAAATATTTTCCTTGTAAAACTCTCGAAAATCGTCAAAACAAAATCCTTTTTCTAAACAATGACACAATTAATAATGCATACTTTTAGTGTTAAGTACAAAGTATATATAAGCTCGTATATTACACAAACATTTAACAAAATTTAAAAAACTTGAATTAAAGGCCGAGATGGGACAATTCCATTTTTCCTTTGAATCTCAATTCCAGCAATATTTTTTCTCAATACTTCAATTCTCAAGTACTTAGATTCTAAGTAGTTATGAAAAATTTAAATTTTAAATGGCTGTAGTTCATTAAATAAGTTAAGCAGAAGGTAATAAAAAGTACTATACAATGACAATATTTCAATTATTTTGAGTTTGATTTCCGTACTTGCTACTCGTAACTGTTCAAACACATAAAATTTAGTTAATACACTTAACTTTTAGGTTAGCATTATTTTTATCTAGTAGAAGTAGCAAGATAGTGAATATTAGAACATGTAAATCGGTGATAAAGAAAAGTTTTTGAAAAAAAGCCAAATAGCAAAATCCCTGCTTATTATATTATCTTATGATTAACAATTTTAAATGTTTTATACATACATTTAAAATTTTATATATTAACGACAAACTTTGAAAAATAAAAAAGTCAAATTTCTATAAAACACTAAGAAAATTAAGTTAAACAAGGAATGTAACCTGCCCAGAATTACAATATGCATATGGCAGAACAGAACGTAAATGTGTTTTTGTATATTTATAAGACAGGCAATGAACCCACGGATACCGACATATGTGACTAGACATAGTGTATAGGTGGTTACAAAAACTCATGAGGTTAGTATGGAGGAGAGTGAAAATTCAACTCGAGTTGTTTAATAGTCGTTCAAGTGAAATATACTCGCATCCTAAAACTGAAATGAGCTTATTGCTGGGAAGCATTCAATCGCTACCTGACTAACCTCTGATGATGGATTGAGAATACCCTCTACCCTCTTTAACTCCTTTGTATCTGTCAAGTAGATTATGTGGCAACTCCGGAATTGTTGAATCTGTCAATGCTGTCATGCTAGTCCAACCAAGACAACCGCCAACAGCATGTCAGATGTTCGGCACTCACATTCTTCTGAGTGAGCTTCCAGTTTCTTTGTGAACACGTTCATTTATTAATTTTTCAACATTCAAAAAAATTTTAAGAAATTACGGTAATGGACCATTTGGTTGCGATTACGGTGTGAAACTTTCCGTCTTAACATTGAACGTGCCACCTAGCTGTTCGTGCCGTACTAGTGTTGTCTAAAACAGAATGTTAATCTCGGCAGTTAGTCCTAATTATTTTTGTCTTAATCATAATGTATTTTGTTGAATGTGAATTTTATTAGTGCGTCCACATGAGTGCAACATTTTTATTTTCCGTGTGTTTCTTCGCATGTAGGCCTATGTTGCTTTTCTCTCTTGGTACCTTGCCACTTTCTAACATCAGAGAACAAAACATATAACACTATATAAATTTTAAAAGTTGATTTATTTCAATGTTAATTGAATGAAATCGCAAGCAAATTTTAGTACATTTACTGCATCAGTGGCCGACAAACATGATTTATTTAAGCGAAAGTTAGCCAAAAAGACCAGCACGTGACTAGGAATTACAAACTGACCAGTAAGTTTGTTCTTTATTTAACGAATTTCGAAACTTGTTGCAATTGAAATGTAGATGTTACAAAAAAAATTTTTACACCAGTTTATTATCGTCATAACAGATTGTAACGTTTCTTCCAACTTAGTGTCTTAAGAAATACTGTATTTACTTGTGTACAGTAACCCGTTTTGCCCTAAATTTATGTAAAAAAAAATAGGTTCGGGGAGGAGTGCTTTGCACGGAACTAACTGACAGTACTCCCCAAAAAAATCGCGTAAACACATAAATTACGTAAGTATTTATTTTATGTGCCTATTATTACTGTGAATTCTCACAAAACTGCAAACAATATTAATGTGCTGTAATAAAAATGCTTACACATCACCTAATTAATGTACCGCGGTACCAATAGTAACAGCCCACCAACGGAGTTTGTAAACGATGGGAGGTTCTGTTGAAGATTCAAGATTCTTATTATAAAAAAAAAACCAAGGGAACATGGCAGTGCCTGACCTGCTATTAAACATAGTAAAATCATTTTACAAAAATTAACTTTTAGAATATACTTTATTTTCACTTACAGACTACTGTGATGAATCATTTGGTTGAAATCTAAGTATCTTTGCACAAAAATAAGGAATTAATTACATTTTGAAGATGATAATAAACTGAAAAATCACTGTTCACTCGACCAGTAAAATAGGTAAAAAAAAAAACACACATGAAATACATAAGTATGCACTAAATATTTTCGTCGTCAGATTGATGGTCGTCACTTTCTTCACTGTCACTGTACTGATTCCAGACCATATCACTTTCTGTGCCGTCCAACTTAAATTCCAGTGACTTTGAATCTTTTTGTCACAGTTTCAGCAGGAATCACATTCTATGTCTTCAGTACCCAGTCACACAGTCTGTAGAGTCGCTCGCTTCAACCTGCCTGTCGGTGTCAAGCTGGTGGTCACCATTCCTCATCCAGTTGCTGTACAACTTTGTGAAATTTGCCTTGAAAGGCCTATTGACAATAACATCCAGGGGCTGCAATTTCTTAGTCAAACCTCTGGGAATTCTTAGTCAAACTTCTGGGAATGACAGCCAAGTTACACTTTTCTTTAACCAGATGAGATATCAACCTGTCCGTCAGGTGTCCACGAAAGCTATCCAAAACGAGCAAAGATTGTCACGCACATTCCTCCTGGACATCGATTCCAGACTGTTGACAATCAATCATAAGGTCGTCTGTCATCCAACCTTTCTCATTCATGTGTACACTAGGAGGAAATTTTTCACTAAGCAGTGTTTTTCTTTTATAGATAACAATTGATAACAACTTGCAGCCATCTGCAGTTACGGCCAACATTACAGTGCACCTTTTGTTTTTCTGCTCCCGTAGTTTTGATAGAAATGGTTCTATGCCCAACAGGATTGACAGTTGTGGTTTCGGGAATGTCAAAATACATTGGGGTTTCATCCGCATTTCCAATACTTGACATAAGATAATCATTTTTTCCCCTCAAACTAATTACAAACTTCTGGAAAAATGCAATTTTTTCGTGGTATTCTTCGGGTAACTTCTGTGCTATTGTTTTCTGCTGCCTCAAAGGCAGATCTTTTCTCTTAATTAATTGCCATGTCCAGCCGTAATGTCCTCTGAACTCATGTGTAGTATGCCCATCTGCCGTGCAACATTGTTGGCTTCTATCTAGATAATTTCGGTTGTCACAGCAAATCCTGATTTGAGCATTTTAATTATGTACTCGTAAAATTCGTTTTAAGGCTGTGGACATTTACACGGTTTCTCATGAAAAGCATGCTCTTTTGGTGCACATTTTAGTTTTTCTTGTTGCTGACACCTCGTGCACATACTTTTGCAGTCAACATCAAAATGTCTCGCTGCACTTTTTTTGTACACTCTGTAGCATAGTTCCCTACTTTTAGTTTGAATTCAGCAGTGAAACAGCACCGATTTATCACTATTCTCAAGCGATTTAACTAAATATACTGGCAAGAAAACAAGCACACCAACATTACTGAAAAAAGTTACCAGTAACAATTGCCTCTACACATACATTCCTCACGGCAGCGCTTGCATAACTGAAGAATGTGGCAATGCAGCATGCAGTATCACGTGCCTGTCCAGTCACCCACCCCTTTCACCATCCCGCCTGCACAGACACCCACGCCACTCATCCACACACGCATGCCATCTTTCCGAGCTCACGCTTAACTCCAGATAAGCTTGTCCTCTGCTAGCTCGGCGGCCAAGCAAAAAAAAAAAAAACAAGACGTGTCCGTCTGTTGCTGCATGTTTGTATTACTAATGTTTTAAATTCTTGCCTACCAAAAGTTTTGGCATGGGGAAGGGTACACAAGGAATATTAATTTTTCTTGAAGTTATAGCTTTTGAAATTCAGGGGGGCTATATATGCGGGAGGGCAGTACGCGAGTAAATACAATATGTACGGCAACGTAAGTTGCTGTGGTCTCAAGAGTCACAAAAATACTGTCTCATGAAAGACAGCAAAACTTAAATACCTTAACCAATCAATAAAATAAATACACCTATCCCAAGATAAATATCTTATTGAAATAAATAAATGAGATAGAGAATTTAAATTTAAAGAAATGTTATTTTTTCTTTATTATAAATTCTTTTGATACCAGCAAGAATCAGGGGAATTGAAGAATCAAAGGATAGAAAGTCCTATCCCTAATTAAAAGATATCTAATCAAATTGGTTAAATTATTTCTGTGGCTTTATGACTCACAAACCATTACTAAAAGCCCAAACTTGAAAATCACACTCTAAAATACAGCTTCATCTTCAATACTTTAAGTTAAACACAAACATATTAGATATAATACTGGCCTCAATAACCTTTCACTGGGCAACATAGAAAATTAAAATTCCATACCTGGCTTGGCTGATGCATTTGAGCTTGTGTAGGAATATAATTACTCGCTCTTGCATTAGAATGCCGTGATTGTAAACTAAGTAACTGTCCATAACGTGGATCATTTTGCAATCCCCTTTCTTCCATTGTTGCTATGGCTCTAAGGAGTCCATCTGACGCATCGTGCACTTGGTTCTAAACAAACAATCACAATGCATTAATCTTTAACTAAATTGTATCAAATGAAAACCTCATATTTTCAAGAATTTTCGCAACCATGTCAATAAAAATGTATAGAATATGTACCTTAAAAATTGACATTAAATTAGAAGCTCAATAATTTGCTAACTAAGATCAAGTGGTACAGATACAGCTTACCTGCTTGACTTTTAGATGGCAAAAGAAAATAACTTTTCTTTAAATGCAAAAAAAAATTATATCTGTGCCATATTCATTTAATACATATAAGCTACCACATTCCATGTCTAACATTGAATCTCTCTTACATCTAAATACAAAAATAAACAACAAAATTATGTTTAACTCAACTTTATTATACAATATCCATAAATAATACGTAAAATTTTCTATAAAAACAAAGAGTGTTACTTGAGTTTCATGTCTAGGCCTGCTCCTAAAAAAATGCTGAGACAGCCATGTATTTCACTTGTACCAGTCACACACATTTTTTTTTCGTTTGCTGAAAACATATCAATTGCAGATTTGATTCTGAACTGTTTAGTCCAACCGTCACAGTTAATTTGAACCTCACTTGTAACGAGTGTTTTGTTATAATGTAGTCGTGCCCTGAACTGCAATCTCCTCTTCCCCAGGCCAAGTACAAATATTGGTATTTTAGATGATTATAAGGGATGAAAGTTTGGATCATCATCTTATACCTACGTAGGTTACATGTTAGACAGGACAAGACAAAATAATTGGCAATAAAAGTATTAAATCAACAAAAAACTTCAAAAATAAGTTCCCTTTTAGGAACGGTGTAATGTCTGACAAGTGTACAGTCAATGGCTACATCTCAAGACAGCTAGTGAAGCAGTACTAATGCAAACAGATTAAAAAATTTTATTACATGCAATCGCTTATGTCTCGAGGAACTACCCATCAAACAAAAGTTTATGGAGCCCAACTGAACAATAATTACTGGCCATAAATCATAACTGTTTATCATTTAAACAATACTTTATGTGCATTTAACCAAAGAAACTGACCATTCAAGCCTTGGGTATCCGAGATGCATAACAAAACGTCAAGAGTAAAAAGTTATCCAGAATTTTTTTAGAAGAGTATGGTTTATGATACAATAATAAAAAAAATTAAGGCAGAAATATATTACAAGATAAACATTCAATGAAAACAAAAAAGGCTTACAATAGTCCCAAATGAATTTCAACCAGAAATGTTTCAGGCACACCACACTCCACTTGGTGGAAGATATTTCAGAATTTTTTAAAATTCTATACACAAATAAACAAGCTTACAATTGAAACTGAACAACTGAAAAGACGTGACAATATCAAGATGGCTAGAGAGCTCTAACAAAAAATTCCCTGACTTTTCATTAACTTTACCAGACATTTTAGTACTTTTTCTCTAACCAATAACGCCAACAAAATTAATTTAACCAAATTTGCATTGTATGATCACGCCAAGAATTTTACATGTTAATTAAAATAAATGTCTACTGAAACTGAAAAATGTGTTATGCAAAAAAATATCAAGTTAAACTAGCTGACCTAGCTAAACCTTACATCCTAGTGTTTCACTGAAGGTACGACTCAGCAAGCCAGAGTTTTGGAATTTTCCACACTTAACTTTTCACAGTGAAATAGTATCTACTGTCAATAGCGTCAGTGAATAAAAGTTTTAATTTACAACAGAAAATAAAGACATAATCTTGGTTCCACATTTAGCTTACCAGCACATTGTTTACAAATAATAGAGCAATTTAAAAAAATACAATGAATGAAAACCTTTTCAAAAGTAAGTACAGAAAAAGGAATTTTTGAAATCACTTGTATTGTTTTGAGACGTGAATTCCCAGGATGCAGAAAGTGTCCAGGGACTAATATTTAACCAAAAAACAATAACTTGGCTCAAAATTTCTCCTTGGCACATTTTCATATAGTACACGTCAAGCAGCAACTACGTCGAAAATTAAGAACTGTTATAAAAAGCTCTACTATTTTATTTCTGAAGTCAATTGCCTCTGAGAAATGGCAGCCTTCCTCTCTCTCTTTGTGAAGGTTGTGAATCACCTTTGAATTTTTGTACACATTGAGACGAGACATTGAAGAAAATTGTGTAAAATGATAATTTCCACCTCAGAAATGCCTGTCCAAAGAATCTTTTGAAAACTATGAAGTCTTGTGAACAGGAGGTCCATTCCAAGAAATGAAGACTTCATGGAAAAGGATATCTAACTGAATACTTAGGTTGTTTCCAATAACTGATCCAACTGATTCACAAACAACTTCACTACAGATTTTAAAACAGTTCTCAAGCAGATTAATTATTTCAGGAATGTGGGCATACAGGTCAGGGTAAGTAAATGTTTTTTGTAACAGTGTTGTCCTGAATGGTTAACTTAGGTTTCTTATTTTCTTCTGAAAAATGGCATGTTTAAAAGGTTGGTTATCAAAACATTCAGTTGGGCAAAATAAACTTCACCATCCAGCTTGCATCCCCTGTTTTCACTGACCCATGCAACAAGTGTTCACAGGGATTTCTTAATTGTATTCTCAGCAAATGTATCTGGTGGGTTTGTTAAGTACCTTGCTACTGAAACATTTCCGCAAATTTTGTACTATTGGAGTTTCAGTAGTTTCAAGTGCAAGTTTTTCAAGCAATGTTACACAAAGAGTTTCTAATTTTTTTCTGGAATGCTTGAAACTTTATTCATATGATTCTTCATCATCGTAATGCTGAGTCTGGGAATGGCCTGATCTAAGAAAGTCTTCATTAACCAACAGTCAGTCTTGGTAAACAGGATTTTTTAAAGACTCTATTTCCTTTGCAACTGATGCTGAGTTTTTTCAGTTACACATCCTTGTTTCAGTTCCATTACTATGACGTTAAGTGTGTTTTTCGTACAATTGTAACAAATAAAAATTGTCCAGATGCACGTGTTTACATTCTGAGAAGCACAACTGAATTTTGTGATCAGCTCTAATATATCAACCATTATAAGTAGGCCTACTTTATATATAAAACAAGGCTTGGAAAAATTATTTAGTTCCAGTGAGTAATCCTTAGCATGAGTATTGTTGCCTTTCTGAATGCATTCAGTGAGCTTCTTTTGTACATCAATAAAAACAATATGATATATTTTTTAAATGTTTGATATACTCTTAATTCACTCTGAACAAAGAATGTTTATTGGGATGATTTGGGATTCCAAACACCCACTTGTAATTTATTTGCTACAGTAATTAATTCTTCATAACCAATACCCCAGTTGTAGGGTTTTATTAGATGGCCTACAATTTCAGCTTGATTATTAAGCCATGATAATGAATTAACTTTACTGTAGAGAGTCCGGCCTTCCTAGATTTGTGCCAAGGTGTGCACCTAGCTAGTTTGCCAGCACACTCTTTTTAATAGTCTCCAGCTTGCTATGGCAATCGTTATTATCTCTAGGCCTAGCAAGTGTTTTTTTAGCATAATGAACAGGGGCACCAATAAAGGCCTAGCTACCCAGTCAAGGTGTTAGGCTTGCCTAGCTTGTGAAATGAGGGCATTGTGTGTTAAGTCCTTCAGAATTCGGAATTGTCAGCATTAAGTGTTTTTTTCCTCTTTCTATATTTCTGTTTATTATGGTATAGAGCCTTATTCTATTTCTGCAAGATAAATAATGTACAAACTTTAACCGTGTGAGGTTACTGAATGCCGTCCTCATGAAAAGTAACAGTTTAAGGTTTAGTAAACTTTATGAATAACAAAAAAAACTCCACATGCCAAAGTTATATGGGAACGTTTTTCTGATTATATTACAGTTAAAGCAGCATAATATTTCTCTCTGTTGGCTACTTAGGGCTATGTTGATGTAGTTTTGTAATTAAATTGCAGTTATACAGTAGAACCTCGATTATCCGCGACTCAATCATCTGATTTGCGGATTATCCGCGATTTTTTATCGTGCAAATTTTTTTTTACAATGTAACAATTTTTTTTATTGAGCCTGTGAAATCCTGGTAACTTCAGAAGTTTGTGTTTATATAGTCGGTTAAGCATTCGCATTTGTGCTTATTAATATACAGTATGGCACACTTGTTTACATTTGTTTGAGGTAGTAGGCTATTTTAATCTGAACGAACTGTCCTCTCCTGCGCGCTTGTCCATGTGAGCCGAGTGTACATTCCTACGCGGCAGCGAGGCGACAGCACACGTGAGCGGTGCGCAGCTTTGTTTAGAGGTCAGCGCGCGTGCACACACAGCAGTTGATGGATTAAATCGTAGAATTTGGCGGGCAGTAGCACTGTTGTAAAACGTTAGTGTTTGGAATCATGTCGCGAACTGCACAAAAACTTTAAGCGAGTGGTATTAACCATACAGAGCAAAATTTAAATTATAGAAAGGTTTCGGTACGAGGGAACCATTGCAAAACTTGCAGATACAAAGTTTAAAAACACTACAGTACGAGACATCATAAAAAAACGTGAAAAAAATTCTTCGATTTGCTTTAACAGCAGACAGTTCAAGTGGTTTGGATAAACGCAAGGCAATGAAAGAATCGACTTTCAGCAGCGTGGACTCTTGTTTATTAAAATAGTTTCAACAGATGAGGGCAGAGGGCGTGCCGATTAAGTGTTCAGTCGCATGTCAAAACAAATGGCCCGTATTTTTTATAAAATTTAACATTCATAATTTTAATGGTCGTTATATTTGTAACACAGACCACTTTTGCCTTGCAGCGACACGTGTGCCGTTTGCCGATCAATACAACTGGAGCACGCATCTAGATCAATTCTCTCCTCAGCAAGACTCGGGCGGAGAAAACTAGGATCTGGGTACCGTAGATTTGTGTGTGCCGCTACTTGTCAAGTAGAAAATAATCTTGAAATCTGATAAAGAATAAATATAACTTTTTATTAACAATTACATTTACGTAACTTTTTTATTAACAATTACATTTACGTATTTTCTTCTTTGTGCGCATTTGTAAAAGAGGCATAAATAATTAATTATTTCATTTGAGCGCTATATTTACGAGAGGTGGCTGAGTAGCTGGCGGCTGGCCGGGTGGCAGAAACAGCTTGCAGGCATGCAATGACCTTGCAAGGTGAGGCTGCTGGCTCTGTCCACTGTCCAGCGTTGCCAAGTAGGCCTAGCGCACGATGAGCAGCAGCTGCTGCTTGCTTTGTCCGCCGCCATACATTGCGAATTATTCCGGTGTCTATGTGCCCCATGAAACCATTTACTTTATTCCCTTCAGCTAAATATTTTTTTTCCTAAAGGATAAAAGTTTTATTTTGGCTAGGGATGAATATTTCCCCCCCCCCCCCCCAAGGTTTTGTACCTTCTAAAATCATGACTCG